>JAJHPC010000007.1:12987302-13012302 GCA_024447665.1 Juncus inflexus | reverse complement strand
ATGAGTCGTTGCTTTTTTACGCAAAGACAGATTTGAGAAGTGCTACCTTCAGTCAGCCCAAAACCCCAATTTGAGTAATCATTTATTTGGTACCTGACCTTGAGCTGGCAATACTGGTTGGCCGTCGAATTTCCCTTTCAAGAGAAGTTGAGGCAGAAAGAAATCTGATGTCTCATTAATCACTTGCATGTACTAATTTCTTCATTCTTTTATTACATTTTGACTTTTAAGATCCTTCACTTGCTATTAATCAGAGTCCCTTATTAGAAAAAAAAAATCTCAAAACCATAGAACTCACAATGTAGCATTATTTATTTGAGTAACTAAGCAACTTTAATTCATTATCATTCTATATATGTATATATTGCAGATAAAATGACGGTATCAGAATTAGAGGAGTATTATGCAACAAGGAGCAAATGGTACTACAGTAAAAATCTGATAGAAAATTATTCTCCTTCAAGGAGAGACGGTATTAGCAAGGAACTCGAGGCGGAAACCCGCTCTGATTACTGCCACTTCATCCGTTACCTTTTTGAGAACCTCAAATTGTACACAATTACAAAAAGTAAAAAGAAACAAAAGGAATCGTATAATGAACGAGATTTACTGATTCCTACAGCTACTGCTATAATGTTTTGCCATAGATTTTTCATGCATCAGTCTCTCTCCAAGAATGATTGGAAAGTATGAATATTTCTCTCTCTAAATATGTTGTTAAATAATAATACTTTCTTAATTTTTAAATAATTAATTTTTTGTTAGATAATTGGGGCGGCATGTGTATTGTTGGCATCCAAGTCAGAAGATGCTCAATATGGATTGAATGAAGTCGTCACAGTTGCCTTCAATGATGAAATTAAGGAAATCCCTGATAAATCAATTGAAAAGGTGGTCAACATTGAGAAATTTAAAATCTCTCTTTTCATTTTTTTATTTTTTATTTTTATTTTTGTGCTTAATGGAAGTTTTATTCATGGATCCATGCTTAACTTATTTGTTAGACATCTACGATCTGTATTTGTACAGCCTTTTTTTTTTATTTTTTTGAAACTGAATTAATGAAAAATATTAGCGAGATAAATTCACTTTTCAAAGTCACGGAAACAGCAACAATATTAGCGGTTTGGAATTACGAATTTCTAAAGACTCTAGTAATAATTCCAAGTTCAAATCAGAACCGCCAAAATTGTTCTTGCTTTCCATTTTTTCTGATAAGAATAATATTTTAAATTTATATTAAATATATCGTCAACAAAGTTTGCGACATGTTTCCAAAACTTTTTCGCAAAAAATGTTCACGAAACATTTTCATAACTTCTCTTACTAACTTTACAAAAGCAATAAATTTCAAAATCTATCCTAACCAACTTGCCATTTACACCCTTCTTTTTTTTTACTAAAACAAAAATTTACAATCCTACATCCTTTTTTATATTTGGACAGGCATTTAGGAAAGAAAAGAGGGAATTACTAGAGCTAGCGGAGCGAGTCGTGCTAAAAACAATTAGGTTCGAGTTAAATGTGAACCATGCTTTTAGGCCTCTTCACAACGCAATGAAATCTCTTAAAATTTATCACAATGACATTCGTAAAGAAGCTTGGGGCCTGGTCCATTCTTGGTATCACTTTAATTTTTATTAAAAAAAATATAACAATAATAATAATTATAATTAGTGATTATATTTTTGAAGGATGCATACAAGTTTGGTGGTGCAACATGAGCCCCAATATATAGCGGCAGGGTCTTTGTGTATCGCGACTCGTGTCCATGAATTTATTTTGCCGAATAATTGGTGGCAGCATTTTGATATCGTTCCTGATTCTCTTAGCGGTTCGTACTCTCTTTTTTACCATCCTTTCACTTAAATAATATAGTAAAATTTTTGGTATTAAATAACTAACATCTCTCTCTCTTTTTAATTGTAGTTTGCATTGGTGATATGGTAGAAATACTATACATCAAAAGACCGGATTACGCAGAACGACTGGCTAATCGGGTCCAACCCAAATTACCCGTTTTGGATTCACAACCCGTTAGTAAAACCCCAGTTTCAGTATTGGGTTCTGATGGAACTGGAGGGAATGCTAAACTGGAGGCGTTTGCATCAGACACCTCCAGTTCAGAGAAGGAAACAGAGACAAAACAGAGGGAAATTAAGAGGAAAGGGAAGGATATTACTGGACAGAATGCAAAACTGGAGATCTCCATTTCAGGAGAGAAGGGATATGAACAGAGGATAACAGAGGTGGGAAAGGAGAATGATCTTGTTGGTAAGTTTGATATAGCTAAAATCAGAGAAACTATTATAAAGAGAAAGATGAATAGAGAGAGAAGCGGTGTGAAACTGGAGGTGTCAAGGGATGATTTGGATGGCTGGATTGAGAAAGAGCTTGAATCTGGTATAACTGTCGAGTCAAAAACCGAGAATAACAAGACAAGTAAGACTGGAGAGAAGATTGATGTTGCTAAAATCAAAGAAGCTTTAAGAAAAAGAAAGATGAATAGAGAGATTGGTTCTGTGAAACAGGATGCGTCCAGTGATGATTTGGAGAAATGGATCGAGAAAGAGATTGAATCAGGCATAGTTGTTGGATCCGAACCCGATAAGAAGAGAACTAAGACCAGTGAGAAGGAAGAGAAGAAGGTGGTACTGGATGCCTCCAGTGGATTGGGGAATAAGAAGTTGCGACACTGAGGGCATTTTTGCAGAACAGTCCATAACCAAACTTTGTAACGAAAGTTCTGGCGATTAGTTGATTGACTTGAAATATTTATAGTAGGGACTGTTTTGTAAAATCTTGCAATGAGGTGATGCATTGTGGTAGATTATTGTTAATTATGTTACCAATGTAGTTTAATTTGAAGTGTTGAATTTGTAATAAAGTTAAAAATGTTATGATAATAAATAGGTGAACTAAAGAGAGGAATGTAAAGAAGGGAAAGGAATAGATAGACATAGATATGCAGAATGGTAGTTTATTTGAGGGTAAATTTGGAGTTTGAAAGTTTTATTAATGAATTTTAAGTTGTTTGTAATTTTAGATTCAGTTTATTTGAGAGAATTTACTCCGTCTTTGTTAGATTGAATACTTGTTCGAGAGATGGAAAATGAAAAACAGTAAATTGCTGCTTATTTTTGTTTTAACAAAGAGAGGGGAATTTGCAAAAAAAGCATATGCATTATAAATTTATACTTAAATTCAAAAAGGTCATATATTCTTCAAAATTTCAGAAAATAGTCTACTTTTAAATCATCTCTAATCGTGTTAGATTAATGATTAACATGTCTAAACTCATAATTTAATTCATTAAATGTCATATTTTAACACATGCATTAATAAAGTTAAATTATCATGTTTTTTTTGAAAGTTCAGTTAAATTATTATATTACAGCAAGTCTAGGTTCTATGGTGTCTAAGACTCTAATAAAAACTATCGAATATGATTACTCTATGTGTTTAATATTTAGTTGTTTAAATCTAACAACATCAAAGAAAAGAAAACATAACACTATGGGCTCCTTTTTCAATTTTTCAATAATAATGATTTTTCTTTTTTGCAATTTTCAATAATGTAGAAGTTTTTTTTTTTTAATTTAGGTATATAGTGCAGAGACTTTTCTGCAAATTTCTCTTTTAGAAAACAGAGAACTGTGAAAGGATGCCTTCATCTTTGCGCCTCTTAACTGCACGTCTTTTCCATAGACAAATATAAACCGTTAGATCTTGATCAGACGGTTCAAGAGCTTTCACATATCGAGTTTCAGTTTTACTGGAGAGCCAACGGCTACTTTTCCCTCTCTTCGTAAAGCCTTCTAGTTCTCTTTCACAAGAACAGGGAAACGCAATTCACACTACATCATTCTCTCTCTCTCTGAGTCTCTCTTGCTTCACTCTCTTGACTGGTTGCGCTTTGATACGATCGTCCACTGAGATTTTTCTTCTGTTTCTCTCACGTAAGACTGAGAATCTTCGTCTGTTTTCCTCTCTTTTATCTCTTCTCTCTCACTGTTTTATTTCTTATCCCTGATTTTCAAAACAATTGCTTTGAATTTGTCTCCAATTTTGATTTCTACACTTAGTGAATTATGTTCACTCTTTTCAAGACAATTATATTTCCTTCTGTTCGGACAAAATTAAGTAGGCCTCAAATCCTGTATCCAATTTTTTGTTTAAACAAAGGGAACTTTTACGTTTTACCACAAAAGTTTGATTCTATTGATTCCATTATTAATGACAACTATCTCAGTGTTTGTGAGTATGATAAATCTCTGTTTAATTAATAGTTCCATCCCTTAAATATAATCTTTATTAATACAGTGTTTGCTTAGCACTTGTATTATGTTTATTATTTTCTCATTTTCAATTTTGTGCTTTGATCTTTGATTTGTTTATTAATTCAATCTTCTTTTTAATCTATTAGGATGGATTACGAAGAAGTCTTCGAGGCATATTTATACTTCAGTACCAAACAAATTAACAATTCACCATCTCACAAAGATGGGATAAGTGCAAGTCAGGAAGCCGAGTTGCGAGCAAATCACAGTGCATTAATTAGAAAAATTTGTCAGAAATTAAAAATGTAAGTAATCATACTTTCAAGGATTTTCTTTTTCACTAATAAATTCTTAAAGGGCATTTTGTTCCAACGAATTACAACCTTTGTGAGTCCTTTAGTCAAAAGACGGTTATCCTTGATTTTATTTTTTTAATTTAAATGTAATTCGTTCATAAACCCTCAATTAGCACGAATCGATTTAAGAAAATGAATAACTAAAAACCTGAATTCGGTTTGACATCAGTGCCATTACAAAAGTTGAAGTTGTCTTTCATTAAACTTTATAAAGAAACCTTACAAATGCCACTGGTTTTCATCCACTAATATTATAATTTCACTAAATTATTATTGCATCTATATGAAATCTTTTATTTCCAAGAAACCCTCTCATAATGTCCAAAGCAATGGTCCTGTGCCACTGTTTTTAACAGCTAGCATCTCACCGCGACCACTCATGGAAGGTATTATAAATCTCTCTCTCTCATGTTTATTTCATTGATATCAATATATTATCTGCCTCAAGGAATTTGACAAATTCATATTCCTAATAAAATAGTTGATATGCTTATATAATCTCTAAAAATTCATATTTTCAGTACATATTTGACGGGAAGCGAAAGCTTGTTGAGGAAGCGGAAAAGCAACTTCTCTATTCCCTTCATAACTGTACAACAATGCGACTTGGCTTATACGCCACTTCAAGAATCAATAGATAAATTGCGTATAACTAGTGAAACCGAAACCGAAGCATGAAAACTAATTGACCATTGGTACGCAAAATTTATTCCAAATTTCAAATTATATTTCAATTTTACATTAAAAAACAAAACTCCCATGCTAATTCTATCATTCTATTAATTTGGTTTGTAAAAATTGGTTATGATAGGTTGGACACGACTATATGTATACAGTACAGACATGAATGCATAGCCCTTGGGTCCCTGTATATAACAAACATACTCCAAGACTACAAATTAGGTCATAAAAGCCTGGTGGACTAGTCAGATATGTTAAATATTCATCTAGAGCACCTTAATGGTATGTCTTGTTTATGTTAACATTTATAAATCAAGATTTTTTCATCCAATTAATTTACTATTTAGTTAGATAACTGCCTTGCGTCATGTTAATTAAAGCAAAATTAGGTGAAGTCCTTACAATCTAAGTAAAATTCAACGTATATAAACTAGTAATCAAGTATTCCCTTTAATTATTTTGCAGCGTGCATTTGCCAGATGATAGATAATCTTATCGAGGAACAATGGTTAGGCCACAGTAAGTTGAATGAGGTCCTAGCCAACTTGCCTGCACTGAATCAACCAGTTGTGAGCCGAGACTCAACTCAAGCTGGCCAGTCTAAAAAGTGAAGAGTCCCAAGCGATGAAGCGCGGGGAACTCGGTTGGAAAAAGGCGAGGCAAGGACGATCTTAAAATTATCATAAATAGCCAAAAATTATCATAAATAGCAGGGCTATTTAAAGATTATTGTAAATTGATTTTGTGAAATACTTGGATATGTGTTGTTGTCTTGTGACTTAAATAACTGTAAAGCTCAAGCTGGAGTTAGTGACTTGATTTGAAACTTCAATCTATATCCGCTTGAGGATTTTGAAACTTGATATATTGTTTATTATTTGCTGTTGGGTTTTTTAGTAGCTTTAATAGTAGCTTGTATACTTTTTGAGTTAGCTTTTACTTTAGCTTTTGCTTTTCTTTTTCCTAGCTTTGGAATAATTAGTAGGGGGGAGTTTTTCTAAATATTCCCCACTTAATTTCAAATTAATAGGGATAAGCTATTTATTGTTATTATTATTATTTTAACTTCAACCTATTTTTATTCATTGAGTTTTCACAATATTGGATGGAATATGTGCAAAGATAACTTGGGAATAATATGTATAAAGGAAAAGAGGAAAAAGTAGAATATCAATCCTACAATATAGACCAGTTGGTGACTTGGTACCATATATCGGATCAATCAATAAAAGATTTTCTTATATTTTATCTAAATTATTTTGACAGGTCATCAAATTTAGGATCAATTTCTATCTTTGTATCTAGATTTTAGATGGATTTTTTACAATTTGTTTATTTATTTGAGGACCAATTTCTTGGTTTATATCTCTAGATTGATTCTCTTTTTAATTTGTGTATTTGAGGAGCAATTTATTTGTTTGTATGTAGAGTGATGTACATACATGACAATGAGATTAAGAATATTGTTCTTTGGATGGAGAAATTGCAACAAAGGAAGGTGACATGTCACCTTTCAATGTGAAATCATTTGTTAATTACCAACTTTAATTAAATTTCCACCACAATAAAATAATTCACCATCATTTAAAATAATTATAGAATTTAATAAAATCTCTCCAAGGAAGTTGGCAGATCAGCCAACTATATTAAACGTTGAAATGTTCAAATTTTATTGATTATCTCATCTCCTACAACCACTTATTAATTGGACCTGAATTAGTGGTGTCAATGAGTCATATTCAACCATTTGATTGAGTAGTTGAGTGATAAGCAATATTTTTGCAACTTGGGCATTATCGAGGGTCCTTTTTGCAAATTTCCTTTCAAATATTTTTCCATGATGACCCATAACACTAATCATCAATCTTTCATTTTGTTGAATAAAAGGGAATATCTAGACCTTGAAGGGTTATATTGGCAAAGAAAAAAAATATTATGGAATGCAAAGTCAATAAACATGATTAAACGTAACGTGATGAGAAGTGGGGCCAACTCTTGCACGCGTTTAAACTTAAAACAAAATATTAACCGACCATAATCATTATATGTGTGCATCTAAATCCCTTTAATTTGTGCATTTTATTTTCATTTACTTAAAATCATTAACATTTTCAAAAAAGTATTAATATATAAATCTTCTTTTGACATGTAGGAAATACTGCTGCATATTGTGAATTTGACAATAATAACTACATATAATACACTCTCATCAATGGAAGAGTTTGACTCAGTATTTTGAGTTGGTCAGAATTTTTTTTATATCGCTGAATATGCTTATATAGAATTTTAAAGAGACTAATATATATAAATATTAATAGCTTTCGAAATTTTATATACTAAATCCTTATAAAATATACTACTGAATAAAACTCTGACTCTGATTATTAATTCAGAATAGTAACTTCACATTTTCTTTAACTAAAAAAATAACTATGCTCATTCAAGCAACAATATCCAAATTTCAAAATCTTTTTTTTTTTTTAAGGATAAATTTCAAAATCTTAAAGGGGTATAAATGAAATGAAATAGTTTAATAGCCACCACAAGTGTGTACAGTAGAGGATAATTAATCACAGACGGTATGGACAATTAAATAAACAAGAAATTAGAGGAGAATTAATCAGACAGTGTGGACAATTAATTACAACTAATTAAGATTAAACAAATCAAAAGCTTATTAAATTAATATAAACCACTTTGGAAAAGAAAAGAAAACGTCAAAAAAATCGTCCCGAAATCTTCGCAGAGAAACTAGCGTTGCTACACCGATTCTTATCCTCACTTCCACATTCTACTCACTTTCACTAAAAAATGACGTGGATTTAAAATCAACCTACTAATTTTTTTTCAGAATTATGCATATATCTAAACTAATCCAGTATCTGTACTCACTGGAACACTTTTTTTTTTTATGAAAAATAAAGATGCTTTTAAAAGTCAAAAAGTTTTATATGATTATCATAATTATTTATATAAAATAATTTACTGATTGTTGACAATCTACGCAAAAGAAATTGATCACATCGTGAGATTTATTCTTTATGCTTTAACATCTGAAAACAGATGCACTATATTTATTCTTTCATTGTCCCTATTCATCCAATTTTGGATTAAATTATTACATCGAGGTGGTTATACAGTTAATGTAGCTGCATCTAAAAAATGAAGGAAAATCCGAAAACCCAAAGCACTATTAGATAGAGATATTGCTGTACTGGCGGGTTGTTGGTCCTTCTGTATGGAATACAATAATATGATATTTTTAATTAAAAGAAAAATCTCGAGCATTCTACTATGAAGTAAAGTGTTAAAATGGAAGAAATATATATGACTTCAATTTTCTCTTGAACCCGACCTTTATAATTTTTTTCTTCTATCTTTTATTTATTTATTATTATTATTATTATTATTATTATTATTATTATTATTATTATTATTATTATTATTTTCTTTTTCATATTCTTTATAATTTTATTACTTAGCCGAATATTGTAGAACTCATTTTTCTTTAAAGAAAATGTGAAATCACAACAGTCTAGAATATGTCCAAATCACGACGGAATTTGGATATACTGTTTTTCCGTTTTTCAATATACTAATTTTTTCTATATATTGTTTTATACATATTTTTGTGTTTTGTGCATTATTATTTTTTTGAAATTGATGTTTTTTTTTTACTTTTTAATATATTATTTTTTTCTATATACTGTTTAGAAAAAATAAATTATATATATTAATTTTTTAATTTTATATAATGTCTATTAGTTATATATACCGCCGCCGCCGTCAGATGCATCAGATTCCTTTTGAGAAATATCTAGGGTGGGTTTGTGAAGTGATGTAAAATGTGAGTGTGGAAAGAACAAAATGGTCCCTTGAGCTTTATATTTGCTTCAATCTCCTGAACTTCTCTTTCCTCTCCTCTTTCTGCAATTCCATTGTCTGACTCTGATCAAGTCGCCATTTTCGAGCGATTGGTTCTTTGAGCTTACTTATTACAGCTCGATAAGGTTTAAATTCTTTGCTCTATTTTTCTGTTAGTTTTGAGATTTTTTGTGCTGTTTTTCAGGTTTTGATTTTGTATGTTTTGTATTCAGGATTATTCACACGAATTGTTTGAGCTGTGAGAGTTTGAGGTTGAGAGAGTATGTCTGGACCGCTTGATCGATTCGCGAGGCCATGTAAGTTGAATTTTATTCTGATTAATCGTAATTTTGAAGTGTTTTGATGTTTTTGCTTTAAAGATTTTTCTTTTCGGTTTGTGCATACAAAGACTAGATCTTTGTTTGGGGTTTGTTGGAGGTTTTGTACTGTTTAGCTAAGGAGTTTGTATTTGGGCGAAAATATCTGTTGGGAATTGTTTCAATTGAATTTATTTGCCATTCAATTTGTAGAAAGTACAGAAATTATGATGTTTTTGCTCTATTACCTATCTATTTCTTGAATTAGTTTGATAAATCCACACTACTATTTAGCAGCTCATGAAATTATACATGATCATGAAAATATCTAACTATTATAAAAATAGATTGATTTAAGGACTGTCGGCATGAAATTGGGCATGATAAAATTAATGCATTTAATTATATTTGTTTGTTCTTTCTATGCCTAGAAACAAGTTAAGGAATAGTCTTCCATTCTACTAGTTGCAAATTCCTCTTTCCACACCGCTTATTTGTTTATTTATATAATATAATCATTTTTCCAAAATATAAAATGTCCAGCTGGTAAAATAATGATGCATTTCTCCTACCTGTTCATATTTAATTCTTTCCGCATGATAAAACTGTGTAAATAAATACAATACGATTTGACCATTTCTTCAGTCTTGTTATTGTTATGTCTTTTTCTTCCTTTTATTTAAAAAACAAATGCTAAGTAAATTCCATCTTTAGTTTTCAGAGCTTTCTCAAACCATGGAACTCGACACTTACACTATTATTATTCTTTGCATTTCCTTGGTATCTTTTTTAAAACAACACCGTTTCTTCATTAATATCATTAGCTCCATTTTCTTTGCTTCAATTTCAAAATTGACTATATCGATAAATAACCCTTTAATAAAACATTTTCAGGTTTCCAAATAAACCCATTTCTCTTTTAACATTATTCATTCATTCATTTATTCATTCATTCATTTGTCCATTTAATTGTTTATTCATTTAATTGTTTATTCATTTATTCATCCATTCATTCATTTAATTGTTTATTTAATTATTCATTAATTTTCAGGCTTCGAAGGATTCACAAACCATGAAGACAGACTCAGCAACCAAGCCCGCAAATCCGATTTCGAAAACTCGGAGGACGAGCGGCGGTCGACCCGAATCGGGTCCTTAAAAAAGAAGGCGATAAATGCGTCGACCCGGTTCAAGCACTCCTTGAAAAAGAGGAAGAGCCGGAGACGCAGCGGGTCCGGTTTGGGAGTTAATTTGTCAATTGAGGATGTGCGGGATTTGGAGGAGCTGCAGGCCGTGGACGCGTTCAGACAGGCGTTGCTCATGGAGGAGATTCTGCCGGCCAAGCACGACGATTATCACACGCTATTGAGGTGTTCAAACTTGAATTGTTTTTTTTATTGTTCTTGTTCGAGGAAAAGTATTTTTGATTGTTATTCCGAGAAGATGTGTTTAGATTATTTGAGGAGATTTTGCGAGGTGTTCAAAGTTGAATTGTTTTTCTTGTTATTTGGAGGAAGTGTTTTTTTTTTATTGTTGTTTGAGGAAAAGTATTTTTTATTGTTATTCGGAGAAAATGTTTTTTGATTATTTGAGGAGATTTTGCTGGCTAAGAACGATGATTATCACACGCTATTGAGGTGTTGACTAATATTAATTATTTAATATTTTATTGTGTTGTTTATGGAATTTGAGGAAATTTGGAAACGTATTGTAATGTTATGTGAGTTATTGGGTTTTTTAAATACGAGAAAATGTTTATAGTTTTTAATTATGTCGCTATTTATATATCTCGTTTTCTTCTAATATTGATTTATATATTGATTTATTTTATTTTTATTTTGAAGATTTTTGAAGGCAAGGAAGTTCGATATAGAGAAAGCCAAGCGGATGTGGGCCGACATGCTCCAATGGCGAAGAGAATATGGCACCGACAACATAATTGAGGTAAAAATAAAAAAAATAAAAGAAAATATACAAATTTAATATAAAATCTCACCCCTTAAAAAAGTGCAACTTGCACCGCCAACTATTTTTTGAGCCTTTTGCCCCGTCCATCAGTTAAATACACAGTCAGCAGCTAACTGCTGATTGTGGCATAATAATGAGATTGCAAAAAAAAAAAAATTTTAATTAAAAGAAAAAAAATAGTATCAAGAGTTGGGGGGTGCAAAAGAGCTTAAAAAATAGCTGGGGATGCAAATTGTGTTATTTTAAAGAATTTAGGGTGCAAAAGTGAGTTTTTTCCTTTTTTTCCCCCACCTTTATAATGGGATTTTGAGTTTGAGGAAATGATGAAGTGCTAAGATACTACAATCGAGGCAAAAAATACAAAAAAAAAAAACAATATGTTCATAATTTTTCCAACTTTTTTATTATAGGATTTTGAGTTTGATGAAATAGATGAGGTCTTAAAATACTACCCGCACGGATACCACGGCGTCGACAAAGAAGGCCGGCCCGTTTATATAGAAAGATTAGGAAAAGTGGATCCTAATAAATTAATGAATGTTACCACAATGGACCGATATGTAAAATACCATGTTAGAGAGTTTGAGAAGAGTTTTATGTTCAAGTTTCCCGCTTGCTCTATCGCCGCGAAAAGACATATTGATTGTAGCACCACCATTCTTGACGTCCAAGGCGTTGTAAGTTTTAATTAATTAATTGTTTATTTATTTATTATTATTATTATTGTTGTTGTTATGGGGAATTTGCGAAAAGGCCCTACGTTATGCCGAAATTGCGAAAAAACCCCTGCATTAGTGGAAATTGCGAAAAAAACCTACATATTGAGTTAACACCGATAGGTTTCATGCATCAATCACTTAAAACATATTTTTCAAAGTTATTAGACAGGGGCTTTTTCGCAATTTCGGCATAACATGGGGGCTTTTTGGCAAATAAAATAAAATAAAATACGTACAATGCCTTGGACTTAAAGAATGGTTGTACTATAATCAACATGCGAAAAGACATGTGGATTGTAGCACTACGATTCTCGACGTCCAAGGCGTTGTATGTCGTTATTTTATTATTGTTATTTATTTATTTTTATCTTTGTTGTGATTATTTGTTTTTTATTTTTTTATTTTTTTTGGGTTGTAGGGTTTGAAGAATTTTAGCAAGACGGCGAGGGATTTGATGATGCAGTTGCAGAAGATTGATAATGATAATTATCCTGAGGTGCCCGTTTGATCTAAGTTTGAACTTTATTGTTATTACTATTATACAACTTGTAACTTTTATTTATGTTTATTTTTACTTTTTGTAGACTTTGTATAGAATGTTTATTGTGAATGCGGGGCCCGGATTCAGGCTTCTTTGGAACACCGTCAAATCTTTCCTTGATCCAAAAACTACCTCCAAAATTCAAGTAAAATAATCTGAACTTAATTTGTAATATTTGTGAAAAAGTATCGTATTATTTTCTAATATTTTTTCTTTATTTTTTTTAATATTTAAGGTTCTCGGTGGAAAATACCAGAATAAGCTACTTGAAATCATAGACGCCAGGTATTAAAAACAGAATTATCATTTTTCCTATTTTGCCCTATTATTATTTTTTGTAACCTTGTCTGATTTTTTTTTTATATTTTATTTTGTTAAATAAAATTAGTGAATTGCCGGAATTTTTAGGAGGATTATGTAAATGTGAAGAACACGGTGGGTGCCTCAAAAATGAAAAGGGCCCTTGGAAAGATCCAAATATATTAAAGGTCCTTTTAATAAAATCAAATATTTAACTCACATTTCCATATTTTCGTACAATTAAATTAAATTATTTATTTTTTTATAATTTAGATGGTATTAAGTGGGGAATCGCAATACACAAGGCAAATCGTAACGGTTTCAAATGAAGACGGAAAAATAATCGCATACGCAAAACCTAAATATTTGGTAAGAAAACTTTTCATACATATACCCTTGAAATTTACGTATTTCCAAACAAATCCATAAATTAATATTATTTTTTTTTTTTTTTTTTTAATAAATAGAGGAAAGGAAGCGACACTTCACCTGCAGAGTCGAGTTCTGATGCTGAAGATTTAACCTCACCAAAAGCTTTGAGACATTACTTTTCTAACCCTCAATTAACTCCAGTTCGCGAAGAGGTAATTATTTTATTAATTTTTGTTTAATATTTTTTAATTTTCTTAATAATTATTTTATTTTTTTATCAGGCAAAAATGAGCAAGGCGGCGAGTTTTTGTGGTAGACCGGGTCCATCTGAATATGAGAGTATTCCGATGGTAGATAAACCTGTCGATTTAGAGTGGAAACAAGAAAACCCTAAAAATAAAAACTATAAAGGTATATTTAATTATTTATTATATATTTCTCAAATCATACTCTCATAAATCAATAAAATTAATATATTATATTCCCTATTTTTTGAACTTTAGGTACAATATCTGTATCTGACGAGCCGAAATGGCCAGCTGGAATCAAAGCCCAATCACTAGCTCTTCTCATGGCAATTTTCACAACAATCCTCGTACTTTTCAAAACCATCACCAAAAAATGCCAAGAAAACAATCTTCGCAACGAGGCCTTCGAATTTCCTGAAATTATGAAAGAGCCCTCGGAAGAAGAATTCCAATTCCGCCCTCCTTCTCCCGCGCCGGGATTTGCTGACTCAGATATTCTTTCTTGTGTGTTAAAAAGAATGGGGGAGTTGGAGGAGAAATTGGAAGTTTTGAGGACTAAACCGAATGAAATGCCGTGTGAGAAAGAGGAGCTGCTTAACGCTGCTGTTAAGAGGGTCGACGCGTTAGAGGCCGAACTTATCGTCACTAAAAAGGTAAAATGTTAAATATTAAATTAATGTTGTTAATTGATTGATTAATTTAATGTTGATTTGTGGTTGATGTGTAGGCTTTGTATGATGCGTTGATGAGGCAGGAGGAGTTGTTGGCGTATATAGACAGGCAAGAGCATGCCAAGTTTCAGGTTTGTGATTATTTTATAATGTATTTTAAATATTTTGTTGGTTTGGATATATGTTTTTCGTGAAATTAATTGGTTTTTACTCTGTTTGTTTGCAGAAGAAGAAATTTTGCTTTTGAAGAGTTGAAAGCTTGGATGATTGTGGTATGATTAATTAAATATGAGTGTTAAGAAATGAGATATGAGATGAAGAGATTATTATTCTTATGTCATGCGGAAACCCATGTAATGTACCTTACTATTTTATGTAAAAATTTGAGCTGTTTATTATGAGTAGATTTGGACTTGAAAAGTAATTATTCCTGCTACTCTTCAACTGGCCCCAGTGAACTGATTAAATGAATAAACAAAATTGCATGCGAAATTTCATTTCAATCAAGGAAGATGAAGGGATGATATTATCTCTCTTTATAATTGCATGGTCAATACATAGTATCAACTCCTCTTTACTAACTATGAAAATTGCGACTGGATTAGTTAATATTTAATTAATATTTCTGAAAAAAAGTTCTGAGAAATATTTGGGATTAGTTAATAAATAATCTTTTTGGGGATTAAAAATTAATATATATATATCTCTATAACGTCATCAAGAAAAAAATTTGTCACATCATCATTTAACAGTCCGGTCATCATTTAATGGATGAAGGGGCTTTGATTGAACAAAATATATGAGATAAGAGACTCGATTGAACAAATTGAAAGGAAAATGACTTGATTGAACACTTTATAAGAAATAAGGGATCAAAAGTAGACTTTTCTTCTTTATTTCTACTTAATTAACCACTCACACACATTCAACTTAAAAAAGAAAAAAATATACATAATGATTCTTAAGCAATATTTTCCGACTTGATAAGTGAAACAAAATTTTTGTCGTCATATAGAAGTGTGTATAAATATTGATTCAAATATAATTCCATATCTGTGAACATAATTTACTTAAATTTCTTCCAGTATCTTAATTATTTGTGTTCTTAACAATCTCAAAGTTGCATTTTGCTACCGAAAATAACATGTTATTTTCTTCATTTAAGATTACCTTGTTAGATTAGGAATTCACTAATTTAATGTTGTGACAGTCACAAGTTTCATGAGTTGCTCATGAAATTTTTGATATGGTGTGACAGTCACAAGTTTCATGAGTTGCTCATGAAATTTTTGTTTTTGTGCTATCAAGCACAAATCTCATAAGTTGGCACCTAGAACCACGTATTAGCAGAAACCTCATGAGTTGGTAACCTGGAACTACATATCATGGATTGTATAGTTGTGTGGCCTGTGTTACTAGGCTCATTAATTTCACAAGGTTCCCACAAATTGCAAAGGAATTAGAATAAAGATTTTTCAGCCTAAACATGCTTGGGGATGAAAATGTCATGAAAAAACATCATCCTTTTAATTTGTCAAGGTTAAAAAAAAATCATATATAAGTATAACCCATAGAAGTAACACATTAGCTCTATTTATCGAAACACAAATTTTTGTAGAAAATTAGAAAAAAAGTTCCAGTTTGAGGAGTAGAATAATCATGGGAATCTAATGAAATGCTATAGAAATATTTACTCATTTTTATGCAAGATCCTATGATCCTATCTTGATAAAGAAACATAATATTGACTATTTTAGGAGTTGAATAATATTGGACTTCAATGCAATGCAACCCATGAAATGATGGGCTCTTCGTGCATGCATGTATCACTTATTAACAGTAATTAATTTGGTCGAATTGTGTTTTTAAAATTGACCGATATTAGTGAAAAATTGTATTAAAATCAAAATGTCTCTTGATTCAAACTCAAATAAACCAAACTTAAATTTGGTTCAGTTTTTCCGGAAATAACAGAATTAAAAATTTATACAATAAATTTAATTTATATTTTAAAAACCAAAACAATACGATTTTACCATGCTCGGTTTATCACAGTTTCAGGTCCGAACCGACCTTATGAAAATTTGAATATCCTTACCAGTAACAATCATACAACAGAAAAAAAAACTAATTTGCCTTAATTGGTTTTGCTTATTAAATAAGGATAAACAAAAGATAAATATAGACAATTTTTGACAGATGCGCTCTCCTCTTTTCCGTTCTATAATCTCTCCTCCAACCCCTTCATTCTTCCATAATTCCACATTTCAGAAATTCTCAAACCTCTTTGAACAAACACAGATAAAAAATTGATAAAGATGGAGAATAATGGCAATTCAATTGTTCCTAAAAAATCGAGTAGTTTTTCGTCAACCACACACGATGAGAAGCCCCATGAAGTAGATCGCAACCTCTCTTTAGGCAACATCAAGCTCGAATTGCATGAAAGGAAAGAATCCGACTTTGCAAATGAAGAAATAAAAGAGGAAGAAGAAGGAGAGAAAACCGATGATGAAAACAAGGATGAAACTATTATCACCAATGGTGAAGACTCAAATCCAGCGGTCGAAACCGAACCCGACTTTACGACCCTCTCAGAAGAAATTGATCAATTTCTCAAATCTCTGTCAAACATCGAGCAAGCCGACGAAACACAAGAACCCAAAATCCCCAAATCCATGATTGACAAGTTCCTCGAATTGGTGTCAAAAAAGATTGAAAGGTACGAAAATGGAGAAGAGAAATGGGTTCCTGAGCTTGAAGATATTCCTCTCCTCCCTTCGGTTGACCGTGTGTTACGTCTTTCCTCATGTACCGAAAAGTTCCACACCGAGCCCGATTATTCAGAGGTAATGAACCAAGCTGGAGGCATTCTTCATCGCGCGATGGCCTTTTTGGAGGAAGAATTACACTCTCTCCTTCTAGAAGACCCTCATGTCGAATCAAACAGGCATTCATCAGTCGGACGGAGCCAAGAGCCTGATCGGTGCGTCCTCCCCCCAGTTTCAGCCGAAAACGATGGTGAAAAACCGAAGGAACTTCCTTTGCCATATCCTTCTGATACCATTGATCGGCTCCACGACATTGCGAAATCGATGATTTCTTCTGGTTATACCATGGAGTGTTGCGAGATCTTCAATATCGCCAGGCGTAATTCCTTTGAGGCGAACTTAGCTTCTCTTGGCTATGAGAAGCCGAGCATTGATGATGTTGTAAGGATGCCGTGGGATTCATTGGAAAGTGAGATCCCCACATGGATCAAGGTGTTCAAATATGCCGTTACGACAGGTTTTTCGTGCGAACATGAGATTGCCTCGAAGGTCTTCTCCGATGATAAAGCCATCTCCTCTGGATTTTTCCGTAATTTGGTGAATGAGGTTGTTTTGCACCTCCTCAATTTTCCGGAGGCCATGTTTATGACGAAGCGCTCGGCCGAGAAGCTTTTTAAAATGCTCGACATGTATGAGGCGTTGAGGGACTCTGAGCCTGTGATTGAGTCCCTTTTCCCGATTGATGAAGAGAAGAATGGAGAAGAAAATATGATGGTATATTCTAATTTGAATCTTAAGTCGGAAATCTCATCTGTTCGATCACATCTAGGTGAATTGGCAATGGAGATCTTTTGTGATCTGGAGAGATCAATCAAGGCCGACACAGAGAAGACAACTGTGCCCGGTGGAGCTGTTCATCCACTTACGCGTTATGTGATGAACTATTTGACGTATGGTTGTGATCAGTATAAAAGTATATTAGAACAAGTCTTCCACGAACATGGCAGGATTAATTTTGATAACGATGAAAAACTAGAAGAAAATGGTGTTAAAAACAACGACAATCCTTTTGCGGTGCAACTGATCAAGATGATGGATCTCCTGAACTCGAATCTCGTGGCGAAGTCGAAGCTATACAAGGATCAAGCTTTGAACTACATATTTCTGATGAACAATGGGAGGTACATCGTGCAAAAGATCAACGGTTCAGATGAGATCAATGCATTGATAGGTGAGACATGGGGCCGGAATAGGTCGGCCGAACTGAGGCAGTATCACAAGAGTTACCAGAGAGAGACTTGGTCTAGGATCCTCGCCACGCTAAGAAATGATGGTTTAATGGTGAAAGGAAGCATTCAAAAGCCGGTTCTCAAGGAGCGGTTTAAGAGTTTTAACACATTGTTTGAGGAGATTCACAAGACTCAAAGTGCATGGGTCGTGATTGATGATCAGTTAAAGTCGGAGCTTAGGGTTTCCATTGGTACATTGGTTGTATCGGCATACCGCTCATTTAAGGGCCGGTTCGAACAACACTTTACTGCTGGGAGACAGACGGAGAAGTACGTTAAATTTTCAGCCGAGGATTTAGAGAAGTACATCGAAGATCTGTTCGAAGGCAACCCCGTGTCCATAGCAAGGCGAAGGTAAAATTATTAGAGTTGGAAGTAAAAAAAATGCCTAAAATATGTTAGGCTATGTATATCAATGTTATTATTCTTTCTCTTGTTACAACAGAATGTTTAAAATATTTTTTTGATTTATGTTTTTTGTATATTATGTTAACTGTTTACGTAACTTGACATTATTTTTATTAAGCAAACTATGTTCTGTGCTTATATTGCATACTGCAATTTGATATTATTCCAATTTGATATTATTGTTTATGTTAAGATAATTTATTTCTTGCGTTGAAATAGTTTGATTGGTCTTCAACTAAGTTATGAGTTTCAACTCTTTATCTGCATGAAAAGAAAACAAATTTTATATAATCCAAAGATTTTGATTACTTTATTTAGGGGCTTGTAATAAGCAGAAAAATAATTAATTAAGGTTTATATCATATTCCAATCCTTAAGACAGTTTTCAAATATTTTAAGAAAAATAAAAATTACTTTTTTAATAGAATTGTCTATATCATAATGACACGAGAGAGAAAATTAAGAAAATAAGTTAGATCAAAATTTGCTTTTTTTGTTGTGTAAGTACAATTTGCTCGAACCATCATAAATACCTTATAAAACTTCAGTAGTTTGTTCTTTTCCTTTCCTTTCCTTTTTGTTCATCAATTTTCTCCAATATCTCAATTATGTGTCTGCTAAGACTCTCAAGTTGAATATGATTATGCTGACAAAAACAAACATGCTACTTTATTTTAAGAGATTGTGAATTTATTAGCTTTAACATGCTAATAATAAACTGAAATCAACCATATGGCATGACTGCATGACTTGCTCATGAAATTTTGAACTTGAGCACAAATCTTGTGAGTTGAAAACTCGGAATCATTTGCGGCGTAGGTTGTTTGGCGCGCATGTGCAATAGTTGTAAAATTGTAAATTATTTTGAACATTATTCATATTTAAATAATTGAGTTTCACACTCTTTGAATGTTGTGATGTTTGATTTATTTGAATTTGTACATAAAATTCAACCACAGAACTAACAAAATTGGAAATTCAAAATTTTTTTTCCCCACTCTAGCTGGCCAAAACAACTATTTTCACAAAGAAATTTAAACAGTACAAATACATTTTTGCAAACTCATACAATCCTAGTTCTACACTTTGGGAATCAAATTTTGTAAAGAATCTATGATCTCAAAATGAACCCGTCATTCTTAGAAGTTACTATAAAAATTAGATTTAAAATTTCATACAGTGGTTGTACCGAAAACCGATAATTAGATCCCAAGAACATAACATCCAATTAAGTAATTTCAAGAGATTATGACAGTTTATATTAAATTTTCGCTCAAGGATTAAAAAAACGGTACATTGAAGATTTGTTCGAAGGCAACACCGTGTCCATAGCGAGAAGAAGATAAGATCATTAGAGTTGCGAAGTAAACAACGCCTAAAATGTATGTTAGGCCATTGATATCAATGCTATTATTCTTTCTCTCTCTCTATTACCAAAAATGGTTAAAATAGTTTATATAATTTATGCGTTTTGTATATTAAGATACTTTATTATGTAACATAACATTTTTTATTAAGAAAACTACAAATTGCGTTTTTATTGCATATTGTAATTTGATATTATTGTTTACGTCAGTCTAATTTGCTTCGTTGTCTAAAGAAGTTTGATCAATTCTCATTTCACTCATCCACTTCAAACGTTCTTCTGCATGAAAGAAAACAAATTTGTTGAGAAAAAAAAAACAAATATTATGGTTCCTTATCATTTTTTACTTGGAGGGCTTGCAAGAGGAAAAGAAAAATAATTAAATATCTTCTATCATAATGCAATCCTCCTATTAAGATATTTTCCAACTATTCCAAATAAATGAAAGTAACTTTTTTAACAGAAATTGTCTATAACATAATGAACGAGAGAAAAAAAATTAAAGAAAATAAGTAAAATCAAAACCTTCTCAGTTAGTCAGTTTGCCACCTGTATACTTTTTTTGCCGGTCCATCATAAACCAACACCTTAAAGGTTTTTTTTTTTGAATGCGAGCTTGAGCCGGATTAGCTCACACTCAAGGAATCATTGTATTAAATTAAAGAGAAAGTTCATGAATCTGACCCACAACAACGAGTGAGCTGTATGGGTCTATCCAAGTAGAAATGTATATTTTAAATTACAACACAAACAAAATTAGAGTTTAAATAGCTCCCAAATAAAAGAAAAACACTACCAGCCCATCTTTTACAAAACAGACCTGATTTATATTTTCCCAAACCCTTAGTTCAGCCACTGCCCTTGCAACAACGTGGTCCGGTAGAGTGCGTTTATCTCGAAATAAACGATTACACTTTTCCTTCCAAATCTCAAAAAGAAGAAACACTAATACGGCGGTTATGGACGAAATTTCGGAAATTGGCGAATAAAGTTGCGATGCATCCTGGAATACCACACGGCACCACCGATGTCAACATGCCAGCACATACGGGCATTCCGATTTAAGGTGAGATAGATTCTCGGTGGCTGCCTGACAAAGGAGACACATACTTGTTAGGGACCAAAATTTGTCGTGCCACTTTCCACAAAAAATAATTTATATTTAGGCGGAATTTTAATTTGCCACATCCGCACCTTAAAGGTCTTTAGCAATTAGTTTTTTTATGTTCTTTTTTGTTCATCAATTTTCTCCAATATATCAATGAAATTTATGTTAGAAGTCTCTAGTTGCATATGCTTTTCTAACAAAAAAAGTAGTTACTTTCTCTGTTTAAGATATTGCTAACTTATTAGATTTAAAATGCAATGATAAACTGAAATCAGTCATATAGCATGAGTTGCTCATGAAAATTTGTGCTAAGAGCACAAATCTTGTGAATTGAAATCTTGGAATCATTTATGGCTTGCATTGTTGACTCTTACAATTCTAGTGCAGTGCTACATTGGAAAAAACAAATTTTCACAAAGAACTTGACATTCAAAGTTCCAGATTGCAAAGAATCCAAGATCTCAAATAATATTCCAAATTTTAAATCCTGATTGTATAAAAACCCAGGAACTGAATTCCTACAACTTAACAGGGAAGTAATTAGAAGAAATTTATGATAGTTCACATTAAATGGTATAGAACAAGTTTATTTATTTTCTTCTTCTTCTTCTTCTTCTTCTTCTTTATTTTTCAGACAAACTGTGAGAGATCTCAATTTCTCAGTTAAACCCACAAAAGAAAGTCGAAATCAAATTGGAAGAGATGAATCTAGTGACAGTAGTGAGGGATTACATAGACAGAATGCTACAGGATATCTCTGGCATGAAAGTTCTCATCCTTGATCCCATCACGGTAAGTTATGCCCATCTCAATCTCCATCCATGAACAAACTCAAATTCGAATTCACTTTGCCAATTTTTTCTCGTAATTGGGGCTGGATTTCTGGTTAATTTGATGTAATTTGCGATTTTTTATGCTATTTTCCACGGGAAAAAGTCCATCTTTGCTCGAATTCACTCAATTGGGATAAAATTCCCCATATTTAGTACTAATTAGCTCAATTAGAACCTAAACGATCAACTTTCAGCAACCAAACTGACCCCTTTTCAAAATGAATGAATCAAACAGGTGGGCATAGTGAGTGTTGTGTACAGCCAATCCGATCTACTGAAGAAAGAAGTTTTCTTGGTGGAAACAATCGACAATTTATCGAAAGAATCCATGTCTCACCTCAAAGCAGTCTATTTCCTTCGACCCTCGTCAGAAAATATTCAGAAATTACGCCGCCAGCTGGCAGCTCCTCGTTTCGCCGAATATCACTTGTGTATGTACTATTTCCCCCTCTCAATATTCCATTTTTAAAATCACACCCTTTTTAATTAACAAATAAATAAGAATTATTTTACTTTTGTTTATTTTGAAGTTTTCTCAAATATATTGAAGATTCCACAAATCCAAATTCTCGCCGATTCTGACGAGCAGGAAGTCGTTCAACAAGTTCAGGTACAGTAAAAAAAACTTCCTTTAAAAACTCCGGGAAATTGCCCCTACATTATACCAAAATCACAAAAAACCCTATATTTATAAAATTGCGAAAGAAACCCTTTATTTTTTTCATATGATATAATAATATTGCAATATATTGGCAATCACAAAAAAAAAACCTGCATTATTGCCAAAGTTGCAAAAAAGCCCCTGCATTCTTTTCACATAATATAATACTTACAACTTTTTTTTTCTTCAATTTTACAGGAATTTTACGTGGATTTTTGCGCGATAGATCCATTCCACTTCACGCTAAACATGGACGCAACAAACCACATATACATGCTGCCAGCTGTCGTGGCGGACCCGGTTAAGGCGCAGGAGTATTGTGAGAGAATAACCGACGGTTTGGCCGCCGTTTTTTTATCTTTGAAAAAGAGGCCGGTTATCCGGTTCCAGCGCACGAGTGACATAGCCAAACGCATCGCTCAACAAACCGCCGTAAGTTGGTATTGAATGAATAATGGGGATATTTTGTGAAAAGACCCTGTGTTTTTTGGTATTTACGAAAAGGTCCCTGACAGACGTGTTTGCTTCTGACTCTTCGTTTTTAAAATCCCGCTAGTTTTAAAAAAGTAAGGAGGGTTTTGGAAAATGGAAAGTTTGAAGGGGTTTTTTTAATGTTTCGAGAGGTGGGTTTTCTTTCGTAAATAACAGAAAATATTGAGGGTTTTTGGAAAAAACTGTTAAAAGTTTTATTGTGATGTAATATTGGATGTTTGATGGGTATTTTTGAAAAAGTGCAGAAATTAATGTACGAGCAAGAGAGCGGATTGTTTGATTTTAGAAGAACCGAAAATTCTCCTTTGTTGCTCATAATTGACAGGAGAGACGATCCTGTTACTCCTTTATTAAATCAGTGGACTTATCAGGTAAATAATTTAACTTTAATTAATTTTTTAATACATTTTTATATTTTTCATTTTACTAGAAATGAGAATTATATGTTATTTGTTTCAGGCGATGGTTCATGAATTAATTGGGATTCAAGATAACAAAGTCGATTTGAGAAATATCGCAAATGTCCCTAAAGATCAACAGGTCTTTATTAAAAAATAAAAACCAACTATTTTATTAATTTTATTTATTAATTATTATATTAATTAATTTATTTTTAATAATAGGAGGTGGTTTTATCTGCAGTACAAGACGATTTTTTCAGATCGAATATGTTTGAGAATTTTGGGGATTTAGGAATGAATATAAAAAGAATGGTCGACGATTTTCAACAAATCGCCAAAAGCAATCAAAACATTCAAACCATCGGTACAAAATACAACATAATAAATAAATAAATAAATAAATACCAACAATTTATTTATTTATAATATATTTTTTCAGAGGATATGGCGAAATTCGTGAATAATTATCCTGAGTATAGAAAAATGCACGGAAATGTATCGAAACATGTAACTTTATTGACAGAAATGAGTAAATTTGTTGAAGAGAGAAAATTAATGTTGGTTTCACAAACTGAACAAGATCTCGCTTGTAACAGCGGCCAAGCTGCAGCTCTTGAGGTTCTTTTTTTTTCATTTTGGTCCCTCAAAATTTTTAAATTTTAAAATGTTGACTTTATGTGTCAAAGCATGATAAAGTGTTGACAATATATAGAAAAAAAGTACTTTTTATTCACTTTTGACCCAACAAATGTTAAAATATAAAAAAATATGTCGATGTGATGCTTTTTTTATATTGAAATAAGTATCATATCATGTTACAGCATAAAAAATATATAGACAATTTAAAATTTAAAATGATCAAAAATACCCATTTTGTGTTTATTTTTTATATTTTTGTAATTTTGTTTTTTGGCATTTAGGCGGTGGCAAATTTGTTGAACAATGAGAGCGTGTCAGATATAGACAGACTGAGACTTGTTTTACTTTACGCTTTGAGATACGAAAAAGAGAGTCCAGTTCAATTAATGCAGCTCTGCAATAAGCTCTCTCGCTCCTCCAAATACAAACCTGGGGTAAATATTTACTTTATTAATTACTTACCTAATTATATTATATATTCATAACTTTTGTTTAATGATTAATTGTATTTTTATGGGTGTAGCTTGTTCAGTTTTTGTTGAAGCAAGCTGGTGTGGATAAGAGAACTGGAGATTTATATGGAAATAGAGATTTGTTGAATATCGCTCGTAATATGGCTAGGGGCCTCAAGGTAATTAGTTATAATAATAAGAATATATCAAAATTGGAAAAAAGCCCCTCTGTTCTTAAAAAATTACCAAAAATCCCTTTGCCG
>JAJHPC010000007.1:12716787-12987002 GCA_024447665.1 Juncus inflexus | reverse complement strand
TTAGTTTGAGACACAATAAATCTGATTTCTTAATTTGAGGGAGAGAGTTTTTTTACTTTCTAAAATA
Source organism: Juncus inflexus (assembly GCA_024447665.1). Lineage (NCBI taxonomy): Eukaryota > Viridiplantae > Streptophyta > Magnoliopsida > Poales > Juncaceae > Juncus > Juncus inflexus. The sequence continues at coordinate 12,986,935 of JAJHPC010000007.1, read as the reverse complement.
CAAGGGCTTTTTTGAATATTCCCATTCATAATAATAATAATTTAAATTTGAAAAAAACATTTAGGGAGTGGAGAATGTGTACACGCAACACCAACCGCTTTTGCTTCAAACGATGGAAGGAATTCTTAAATCCAGACTCAGAGACGCCGATTATCCTTTTGTTAACAACCATTTCCAGCAGGGCAGGTCGTGTCAATTTACCCTTTTACCCCTCCTCATTATTTATTATCAAAATCATTAATTAAATGGTTTTCTTTTTGATAAATAGGCCGCAAGATGTGGTGGTGTTTATAGTGGGAGGCACGACTTACGAGGAGGCGAGAGCCGTTGCGCTTCACAATGCTATGAGTAGCGGGACCCGCTTCTTTCTTGGCGGCTCCACCGTTTTGAATTCCAAAAAGTAATAAATAAATAAATAATAAATAGTTAATTAATTATTTTATTTATTTGAATTTGTTTTAATTTTTGGTGATTGGATTGTAGGTTCTTGAAGGATTTGGAGGAGGCGCAAAGCATTTCCAAATCCAGTAGTGTGGTCTAATTGATACAATTACTATGTTTTTTTTATTTCTTTAATCTTGATTAATACATGGCTTGATGTGTTTTGTATATGTTTTACTTGGCTTATTCTTATGTATAAGAGTTGGATCTTGAGGATTGTGTGTAATTAAGGACTCGTGATCAAATGAGTTTCTTTCTTTTAGTTTCCTTTTTTGTATAATTTTTCCTTGTTTTGACATAAAATTATGTTTGTATTATTTGATGAAAAGTTGATATACATTATATGTTCTTTTTATTCTATATTATGCCCAACAGTTGGTTCTATTTTATTCCACATAATAACAAGCTGCAAATTTCATTCAAATTAATTTACATGTAACAATATCATGCTTATTTCCAAAATAATGAAGGAAAACAAAGAACATGTTCACATCTCACGAATTAGTAAAAAGATGAAGGAAACCAAGAAAATGTTTACATCAATGAAATTTTACAAAAACCAATTTAATATTCACTCTCATATTTCTCCACGACACAAATAAATCGATCGTATAAACACTAAACACCAATTTATTCCACTCAAAATAATACATTCTGAATTACTAACAAAATTAGACAAGTCATCATGTTGAGCGTCTCATTTTTTATACATAGAAAAATCATGATTTTTTTGAACTGGTGCCAGCTGTCATAAATGACTCACCACACCCACACTCCCCTTTCGAGTTTGGATTTATAAACACAAACTCTGACCTGTAATAAACCAAAAAAAACATCATAACCACATATTAAAATATTTTAAGATTAAAAACTATTAAGAAGTAAAAAAAAAAAGAGAGAGAATTACTTCAGAGAATCATCGACAAAATCCATCTTGGTCCCAATTACATGCATTAAAGCTTTCGGATCGATTAAAATCTTCACTCCTTTATCTTCTACCAGCTCATCAAACTTCCCTTTTTCTTCTATATTAAATATTAATTCATTAATATTTTATTAAAAATCTTATTCATCATACTAAACACTAATTTGTAATTTATTAGTCCAACAATCATAACATCATAAACATACATAACTAAAATAATCAAAATAATGTTTATGCCGTTACGAATGTTAGATTAATAAATTAATATTTAATATGATGAATAAATAACTAAAAAAAGAATGAAAAAAAATACCGGCATAATTAAGGGTGTAGGATAAGCCGTTACAGCCCCTGGCTTTGACGCCGAGCCGAAGGTACGGCCGCTGGCGCAGGTTAAGCAGATGCTTTATCCGCGAGGCGGCAGAATCCGTGAGAGCCAACGCTTGCTTTCTTACGGCGGGACCCGCTTGATTTGCCATCGCCTTCATTAAATTCGCCATTTTTTTTATGATTTTTGTGTTTTTTTATTTCAGTCTTTAGTTGCAATTATCAACCTGCAATTATCAAATTGAAAATTGATTACTCTACCAGTATAAGTTAAGGTCGTTTAAAAAAAGTAGAAAAGGATAAAGGCCAGAAATGGAATTTCTGAAATGGGTCTCTAATTGTTCAATCTGAAACCTAATGACAAAAAAAAAAAAAAACTCCGATTTTTTGAAATTTTACAATCTCAATTGAGTTGTAATTGAACTCTTAAGACGCCTCACAATATAATTCAGTAAGAATTTGAAAAAAATTTTGAAAATGGCGAATTAAACGAAGAATCAGAAAGCTTTGACAGAAACGATAATACAAAATTGAACTACTAATAAAATTATGAGCTACCGAATTACAAAGAAAAGCACTGAAAATCGGGATAAATTAAACTACTAACCTTATTAATGAATGAATCGATCACAATCCACACGCCTCTCTCTCGATATCTCTGGAAAAATCGTATTTCCTTTCAGGAATTTAGGACGAAATGAAATGAAAAGAAAAACAAGGTCACGATGTTTGATTTTGCTTTTCATGGCGGTGCACAGCCCAATTTTGTTTAGGAGGCCCAAATATTTTTATTCTATAAAGGATTGGACCGGCCCAATTATTATTATTTTTCTTGTAATTATATAGTTTATTTTAGTTTAGGATTGTTTATGAAATTTATTTTGGTAGTGAAGCCATTTTTTTGTAATATGGAGTACTGGAATTTTTTCATATATATTTACTTGATACTCTCAAAGGAAATTTCTGGTAGTATTGTACAGTATATTCATATGATACAAACTTATGTGACAATTTTAACAAATATAGATTGATGCCGTAATTCAATTCAAAATTTTATTTTTCATATGAAAAGAAATTCACTTTTAAATTGTAAAGCGAGTATATTGTATTAAGTTTTTCTCAATAGTCATTAAAGTCCAGTTTCAATTTTTTTTTTTTTTTTTTTAAGCTTCGGCCGGCGAATTGCTGATTGAGATCTCATTAAATAAGTTAAAATTCAAAGTACAAATTGATTACAAAATTTCCCCAGGAGATCCAAAAGAGAATAAAGATACATAAAACAACGATCTACTATATTGAATCTAACCGATTTGAAAGAAAGAAACGTACACAAAGGGTAGATCCAATCAATTCTAGCTTGTTGAAGTCTTGAAATTGTTTCAATGTTTTATAAACAAGCAATGCATCAATCAAATCAAATCTGGAATATCAATAGTGAAACATAAACGAGAAACCAGAAGAAATAAATAGATGTTAAATATCACAATTAATCAACAAATATGCTTCATTAACTCTTTCAAGTACGAATATATACGCAATAATGAATACACAATACACAGCACAAGCCAATAAGAAGACTCACAAAAGCCTCTTCACGGTTTTACGCACTGAATCCAAAATACATATTAATCCGGTTCATCAATCTCAAATACACACACAAACACACACACAGGTTCAAATTAATTTCACTCTGAGTCGAGAGAAATTTCACCCCCAAAAGGTATCAATCTTTATTCGATCTGTACATTTGACCGCTTCCATGCTGTCTAATACCATTTGAATGGATTCTGAAAATAGTTCATGAACAAAAAAAATATGTTAAATATGTGGTAAGCAATGAGGATAAATTCAAATTCAAATTCAAGGATTTAATGTACTTACAAGCTTGTTCCTCTTCTTCTTCTTCTTTTTGTCAATATAAGCCAAGATTTCGTCCTGTCGTGCCAAAGTATCGTCAAGAGCCTACAAACATAGTGATGAAAGACCAAGCATTATTAAAATCATATAATATCTAGACATTATAAAGTTTATTATCATAACAAAACTTATCGCTATAATTTAGCAGAACTATTCTCTAGACTATTGATCAAGTTTAACTTTATTAACATTAAGAGCTTTTTGTTCTATTTAATTTCTCTTACAAACAGTTATTGTAAATCTTGTACTCTATATTTTGATTAATGAATTTTAGGCTAAAAGGCCCAATTTTCCTTTTATAAAATCTTCCTTAAGATTAAAATTACCTTCTTTGTGGAGGTGAGCTCATCTTCAAGGTGGTTTACACGACTCATAGCCGCCTTGAGCAATTCCTCTTTCTCCGACGGGAACTCAATCGATTTGGTACTCAACGCGACAACCTAATCATAACAACCAAAAGAAGGAAGACAATAAGAAACACACAAGAAAAGCACCATAATTTATTTCAACCAACCAACCAACTTACCTTTTCTTCAAGTTCCATGATCCTCTTTATTGCGGCTTGGTACTCGATGGACGAGACAACTGGACCCATCGTTTGAGTCTTGGCCAAGCCTTTCATGACTGTGGCTCCAGCAGAGTAAACATGCGCCGTGCCGGCCTTTTTGGGCATGTTCCGACTCGCACGAAGCATTGTCATCACGCCCATCACTAAGGCCATCACGCCTCCGAATATCGGCCGGTTGAATGTATCTTGCCCTCCTTTCTTCACGTCTATTCAGGGTTTGGGTTTGAAATTTAACAGAATTAGTCTCATCTTAAAGTATTTAATAGAGATTTTTGAATTGGTTGAAGTAGTTTTTTTTTGGTGATTTATATTGACCTTTAGATAAGGTGAGCTTATCCTTGTTACAGCCGGCAACAACGGCCTTGTCAACCATCGGAATATCGTACGAATATTGAGAAACCGCAAAACTTGTTTTTCTCTTCAGCGGTTCGATCTAAAAAAATGTTTATAATAAGTATTTCAATTACTAGACCAAGAAGCGAATAAGCAACAAATGTAAAAGAAACACGATAGAAAAATAGCATAAAATGAAATTTATAAAATACTTGGTAGTTGGTTGAGCTCTTTTCCTCACGAACGGGGGAGAGGCCAGGGTGCTCAGCCGCGTTACGAGACATCTTGAATGACTCTAGCTTCTTCATTAGAGTATAAAAATAAATATATATTTATTCATTTCATTCTATATAAATATGTGCATAATTAACAAATTCCAAAGTATATGAAATATTATCTCACATCTTCCGAAATGGTTTTCTCCTCTGCTTCAAAAGGATTCGGGCTCGGCTTTCCGCATCGCCCATCACCATTTTGTACCATCTAAAATGAGAAGCAAAATTTACATCAAACGTTATCATAATTCAAATTAAAATAAATGGATATAAAAAAAGATTGTAATGTTAAAATACCTTGAGAATTTCAGGGTCCTTCCATGGACCTTTGTCGGAGCGGAGACAACCTCCTTCGCAATTGCAAGAGCCACCAAAAAACTCCGGCAATTCACTAAAAAAGAAAAGAAGAAAAAATAAATAAAGGATATTTCAGCAAATTATGACAATCGTCAATTTTTCTTTTTACAAACCTTGCGTCAATTATCTCAAGCAACTTGCTCTGGTACTTGTTGCCAAGAACCTGAAAAAAAAGGCACATAAGTTACAATTTTGATTTGAAAATTAAAATAAATAAAAATTAGAAAGAGAGTTAAGAGATAATTACATGGATTTTGGCGGTGGTTTTAGGGTCAAGGAAGGACTTGACTGTGCTCCAAAGCAGCCTGAATCCTTGGCCGGCATTAATGATGAACATGCGGTTCAATGTCTATTACCAAAAAGTAAAAGTAAAATAATTTTAATTCAAACTAATTATAAAAAATTTATTGGAATTTTTTGAACTTTTTGTTACCTCGGGATAATTATCGCCATCAATTTTCTGGAGACGGCCAATTAGCTCCCGAGCTGTCTTGTTGAAATGCTTCATGCCCTATGATTTCAATTATTTCAAACTTCATGTTACATAAATATAAAAAAATAAACACTCATGTTAGTTAAAAAGCCTACTTATCAATTAAAATTCGTCATGAAAAATCTAAAATCTTATAGTATACAACTACTAGCTCTCAATAGGGATTGCCTACTTGAGTTTCATAAAAACAACTACTAGCTCATAGTAGGACCAAATATATATTTTTTATCTATTATTAATATATACAACTAGGTGCAAGTTTGAGAATATATTTCAATCTTTATCAAAAAAAAAAAACTATAGCTCGCTCAAAGATCCTTTCAAACAATTCATACTCTAATCTTTCAAAAGAAGAACAATAACCTAACACAAACTAATAAACAAATTAAAAATAAACAAGTACATACCACGCCTTGGACGTCAAGAATGGTGGTGCTTTGATCGATATGGCGTTTGGCGGCAATGGAGCAAGCCGGGAATTTTACGGCAAACGCCCTCTCAAACTCACAAACATGATATTGTACATAACGATCCATTGTCGTCACCTCCATTAACTTATTAGCGTCAATTTGGCCGAGCCTCTCGATATAAACCGGGCGGCCTTCTTTATCCACACCGTGGTGCCCTTGCGGGTAGTACTTTAATACTTCATCTATTTCCTTGAAATCAAGATCCTATTGTTGAAATAATAATAAGTTTGATTATGTTTGAATAATTGATTATATTTATGAAATCAAGCTTCTATTTATGAAATAATAATATTGATTATGTTTGAACAATTGATTATTTAGTGAATGTGACATGAGAGAGGAAAGAACTTTACGTCCATGATAGTGTCGGAGCCGAATTCCTTTCTCCATTGGAGCATATTTGTCCACATTTCTTTCGACTTCTCAACGTCGAATTTTCTTGCCTTCAAAAACCTAATTTCCATGGATTAGTTGATTAAGAACAATCAAAACGTGTAACATATTATGGAAAGATTGGTTGGACCATACAATCTTAAATACTTAACACTGACTTTTATCAAAATGTTCATCTTGTTTCGACCACTAATCAATAATCAATTTTCGTAGTTTTCGACTAATTAATTTAAAGAAAATTATGAAAAAATAACATAATTTCCCTTTTTAACAACCTCAGCATCATGTGATAATCATCATGGCGGGATGGAAGCAATTCCTCAAGAATCAACATCTGACGAAACGCATCGACGGCCTGCATTTCATCTTCATCTCTCACGTCCTCAATTGAGACCGACATCACCCTGCTGCTCCTGCGTGCCCGCCTCGTCAGAGAGTTTCTGAATTTTGCCGAGGCGGAAATGGCTTTCTTCTTCAAAGAGAGGACACGTTTCATTTTTCGCTCTTGTTCTTCAACAACTATATTTTCTACTGCGTCTGATTTTCGGTCGGAGACGTCCATGGCTGGTGAGAATTAAACGCAAGAATTAAGGGGTGTTTTATAGTTTGAAATTGGTTTGGATTTGTAAATGATTAAATTAATTACCGGCTGGTAATCGGTCTAGAGGTCTTGACATGACTTCTGTCATGGTTGTTGCATATAAGCTTCACTGGACCTAATCAAATGTTATATATTAATGTGAAATTAATAAGAGGCGTAAAATAAAAAAAAACGCTAATAATAACAATGAAAGAATTTGAGTTGTTTGTAGAGATATCTGCAAAGAATGGAAATCATATCACAAGTCCTACTCATTATAAAATGTATGGTTATATCTTATATTTGACAATTTCTCCTTTCTGATTTCGTACAGTTCGAAATTCTCTTTGTAGAGATAAAAATCTTTGTTAGCAAATTATGAACGATTTATAAAAAAGTCAAATGCACATTTAATTTGAGGACCGAGAAAATATTAGTTTCCACAAAATGAAAGGACCAACTTTGTTTCTGATAAATAAAGACAAAAAATAATTCTTGTGAAAGTTAATTCTAAGAAGAGAAGCTCTGTTTTTTCTATGTATGTTTTAACTCAGAAATACTTTTAATTAATGAAGTTACAAAGGAAAAGAAATTTCAACAAGCTTCGCAAAAACAAATAACTTATAAGCTTCACTCAAGCTTGCAATAAAAAAAAACTTACTAAGCTTCTAATCAAGTTTATATCACAAATCACAACTTTATTTCAAGATCAGAAGCTTAATTGCAGCACATTAAGAAAGAAAATGAGAGAAAGAAGCTAGTTCCAGCATCTTAAGATGAGAGAAAAGAGCAAAAACCACATAATAATGCAAATTAAAGAAGATATGATCAAAACAATGGACATTAAATAGAAAAGAGAGTATAGAGAACAATGGTGAAGCTCACCTCTAAGACAAAACGAGAGCTCGTGCAATGGGCTAATGGTGAAGCTCCCTCTTTATCTTACTTATTTATTTTATTTACCTATTTTTTATTTAACTTAATTACCTTAAATTAATAATATTTCACGGCGAGGAGAGCACGTTTTGTTACAATAGAACTTATCAGACAATTATTTCCCTAGAATCGATCCACTCGGTACAAAATATTAATCTCACTGATAAGTGGGCCCAAATTAATCCATATTATTGCATGCAAATGGTGCATGAGAATAAAAAATCTTATTGGTTATTTATGCGGGTCTTTTGTAGGATTAATGAGTTAGTGTATTGATATTCTATACACTAAGTTTAGGGTAATATAAGATATTGTTTAATTATATAAGATTAGGCTGTTATAAGCGCGTAGGAGAGAGAAGAGAGGGGGTCATGTCTAATTTGCGAAATGCAAGCCACTCCACTCCTTTCCAAACTAAACTTTCAATTTTATTGAAATTTTCTCAAGGAATTGTTCAGATAATAAGTTGAGAAGAGAACTAATATGTAGCTACAGGTTGTGAAATATAAGTCGATGGTTGTGTACTAATCAGGGGATAATTGGTTTTTGAGGGATGGTTTTAACAAATGGTTTGTTAGAAGTAACAAAGTAAGTTGATTTAATCTGATTTTTGTGAAATATGGAGACTTACTTTGATGATAATTAACCAAATTGGTTGTTTTAAGTCTTGACTTGTAATTTCTTATCCAAATTGAAATTAACAAATAATTAGATTTTGCATTTATGTTTTGTTTTGTTATCTTGTTTTGAGTGCTCCTTGATCAATGGTTTGTCATGAATAGCAATTTTCTAATAAGAGTATATAACTATTAAATGTTTAAATTTAATAATATTACATAATTTTTCATTATATAAAAGTGCTTGGATCTTGAGTATGTAACTTTCAATCAATAAAAACGCATCAAAAATAGCTATGGTATTTTAACACTTTCTCATATCGAATGAAGATGCTTTCCATGAAGAATAAAATTGACTAAATTAAAATTATCATTTAGCTAGTTACAAAGAAATCCTTAAATAATATCTTGAAGGTAATGAATTGCACATCAAAGAAATTTCTTCTATATATAATAGTTACGACTTTAAATTAAAATCTAATTGATATACAATCAAGTAATCAACTAATTATAGTTTAGTAAAGAAGATTTGGTCCATATTATACATGGAGATCCATTATTCGTTTCTAATAATAAATTTAATATCTATTAAATTAATCTATTAATGCTAGTATTACTATAAAGACAATATTCCCACGAATACATTATAAAAAAATTATATCTGTCTTGTCAAATTTTATAATCAAACCAAACTTTTATTTAAAAAAAATACATGTTTCACACTGTCGGCTATCTGTCCACCTTATATGAAAGCATGACGCGTAATTTTGCTTCTTCTCCATTAGAGAGATTCAGAAGGGTAAAAATTATGAATGAAAGCTAAAACTTTCAATCTCAAAAATCAAGATACTCCATTAACTTTCGAAACTTTCGAATCACGAAAAACATATTTAATTTAATATTTAATAAATCTAATACCTAATTGATTATGAATTGTCTCAAAAAAAATGATGAACGGAAATAATTTTGAAATAAATTACATTTTGTCAATTAATATTTTTCTTCCTTTTAAGTATAATTTTTATAATTAGAGTCAGCACTACTTCTATATATCATAGATTCATAACTTATATTTTTTTAATATATACAAATAATAAATGGGTAATTTATAGGAAGTCTATAATGTACTTATTGAAAAAGATTAGATGCCTATAACAAAATAAATCTATAATCCACTTTTATGACTAACAAAATAAATCTGAATTGAACAATTAGCTTCTCCAATTATGGTCAGCATTCATTACATGAATCAATAATTAATTTATCCCAATCTTACATCTTCCAAAAAAAACATCAAAATATTTCCCTACAAAACAAAAACACCAAAAATATTTTCATGGGCTACAAACAAACACAATTTTAATTTTCAAAGACCAAAGTGGGCTAAACTAAAAAAAAAAAAACATTTCAAAAACCTTAATAAACCCTAGCTATCCATCACCCACACTGATTCATTCATTTCTCACATCCATGGCGGCTTCACAGCTCTTCTCTCATCACTCTCTCATCTCCTCCACGCCCAAACCCCTCTTCTCAAACCCTCACTCCAATCCCCACCGCTCTCTCCTCTCCATTTCCACCCGCGCCACCAATCTCCGCCCTGTTCAGGCGACGGTAACCTCTCAGCCCACCGCAATTACCGCCTCCAAGCACTGCTTCTCGAAGAAAGACGATGGCTTTCTGTATTGCGAGAATATACGGGTTGAAGACGCGATGCAAGGGGCGGAACGAACCCCGTTTTATTTGTACAGTAAGAATCAAATCACGAGGAATTACGAGGCGTATAGGGAGGCGCTTGAGGGGATGAGATCCGTTGTGGGTTATGCGATTAAGGCGAATAATAATCTCAAGATTTTGGAGCATTTGAGAGGGCTTGGTTCAGGTGCTGTTCTGGTTAGTGGGAATGAACTGAGACTAGCTCTCAAAGCTGGATTTGATCCGACAAGGTGAAAATAAAGATTGTAATTTTATTGACCAATTTGTAGTTTTTTTTGTAAATTTATTGACCAATTTGTTGTATTTTTGCTAATTTATTGACCAATTTGTTGGGTTTTTCCGAATTTATCAACCATTTTGTTGGTTTTTTGTGAATTCAATTACCAGATGTATATTCAATGGAAACGGAAAGGTGTTGGAAGATTTAGTTTTGGCAGCTGAAAATGGCGTTTTTGTAAATATCGACAGTGAATTTGACTTGGAGAATATCGTCCAAGCTGCCAGAATTTCAGGAAAACAAGTCAAAGTTTTGCTCAGAATTAATCCAGACGTTGATCCACAGGTAAATAAACAGAAATATTCTATTTTTCTTCTCCTTATTCTATTTTGACCATGATGAAATGTTTTTATTATTAATACAGGTGCATCCATATGTTGCGACAGGAAACAAAACGTCGAAATTCGGAATCCGAAACGAAAAGCTTCAATGGTTCTTAGACGAAATAAAATCTTATTCAAACGATATAAAACTTGTTGGCGCTCATTGCCATTTGGGCTCCACCATCACCAAAGTATTAATTCATTCATTCACTCATTCATATATCTTTAAATTATAAACGATATACTAACTAATTATAAACTATTATTATTATTTTTAAATAGGTGGATATATTTAGAGACGCGGCGGTATTAATGGTGAATTTCATAGATCAAATTAGGGCACAAGGATTCGAATTAGAATATTTAAATATTGGAGGCGGACTTGGAATCGATTATCATCACACCGACGCGATTCTTCCCACTCCAATGGACTTAATCAACACCGTAATTTAAATAAAAATAAAATATCAAACCATATTAATAATATTATTATTTTTAATTAATTAATTTTTTTTATTTTAGGTGAGGGAGTTGGTTTTGTCGAGGGATTTAACGCTGATTATTGAGCCGGGCCGGTCATTAATTGCTAACACTTGTTGTTTAGTTAATAAAGTGACAGGTGTCAAAACCAACGGTACGAAAAACTTCATTGTTGTTGATGGAAGCATGGCTGAGTTAATTCGCCCTAGTCTTTACGACGCCTATCAGGTTTTATAAAAAATATTTATTTATTTATGATTAATAATATTTATATTTATTTATTTATTTCATTTATTTATCTATATAATATATTTATTTATTTTATATATTTTATTTATTTATATATTTTATTTATTTATATATTTTATTTATTTATTTATTTATTTTATTTATTTATTTTATTTATTTATATAATATATTTACTTTATTTATTTATATATTTTTTTTGTTTGTTTATTTGTACGTAGCATATAGAGTTAGTAAGTCCAGTTGAGGAAAATGCGGATGTTGTGAAATATGATGTGGTGGGGCCCGTTTGTGAGTCGGCGGATTTTCTGGGAAAAGATCGAGATCTTCCTACTCCTCCCAAGGTTATTATTCAAATTTATGAAAAAGTCAAGGGCTTTTTTACAAAAGTACGTTGCTTAAAATTGATTTTTGTATTTTGATAGGGGAGTGGATTGGTGGTGCATGATGCGGGAGCGTACTGCATGAGCATGGCGTCAACTTATAATTTGAAAATGAGGCCGCCTGAGTATTGGGTTGATGAAGAAGCAAAGGTGGTGAGGATTAGGAGAGGCGAGAGCTTTGAGGATTATCTCAAGTTCTTTGAGGGCCTTTGATTGATTATTTTATTGATGATTATTGTGGTTTTGTGTACTAGATTGATTGTTGATTTTTGGTTGTTTAGAGGAATGTGTTGGGGTTATGAATAATGAATCACTTAGGCGAGCTGCTTTAGTTATCATGAATAATGTAATGGAGTGTAGCAGATTTAGATGGATGGTCTTAAGTTTAGAGGGATAGTTATTTATCATGAGTGCTCTATTAGATTTGAGATTATGAATGATGATTAGAGGACTTCAATTTTCTGTTTCTGTTAGAATTTATGAATTATGATTGATAATTATCTTGGAATAAAATAAGATGTGTCATTTTGATTTACAGAAACAAGCAAACAAGATGCGCTTTTTATTACTCTGAAATGTCCGATTATTATTATAACAAATATATACATAAATATCAAGACGGCAAATAGAACAAACTGGAAATACTGAAACAAAAAGAACATGACTAACAAGAAACTCAGTGGAAAATAAACCTCGGAAAAAAGATTAGTCTCGCTTAATAGATATGCATTTATACTGCTTAACAGTATCAGTAATCGCCAGCTCAACCGGTAATCTTTCCATGCTTGAAGCTCCGTAAAAACCGTGCACTCCTTTCGTACTTTTTAATATAAACTCTGCTTCTCTCGGTCCCGATATTGGCCCTATTAACAAATAAAATAATAATAACAATAAAAAATTAATTTAATGGAAATTTCAACCTAAAACCCCCCACATTTTCTCATTTAAAAAAAAAACCCTTAACTTTTAGAATATTAAAAAATGAACATTCCCTTACTAATTTTCAAAAAGAACCCCTATTTTAACTTCTTATTTTCATAAAAATCCCTATAAATTTACAACAAACTTCCCTAACTAAAACTATATAAAATTAATAATAAATAATAAAGGTCATATATAAATACCGCCGTGGCAAAGGACGATGATACGAGGATTAATTGAAGATGCTGAGTCAGCGATCTCCTGGACCCGGTCCACAGAATCCTCTAAACTAAGAGCGGTTTGCGCGCCGATAGTGCCTGACGTCGTCAGACCCATGTGGGCCACGATGATGTCAGCGCCAGCTCTCGCCATCTGTCCCGCCTCGTCAGCATTAAATGCGTATGGGGTTGTTAAGAGGCCGAGTTTGTGGGCTTTGTTTATCATTTCTACCTCCAACCTGGTTGAGGAAAATTATATCAATGATCATATTTTTTCTGATTGAATATTAACAAGTCATATTTATTATAGGAAAGTCTGATTTTGACCCCTGAAATAATAGCTCATTGTTGGTCCAATTTTAACTCCTCAACTATTTAGTAAATTCATTTTTTATCCGTCCAATCATTAAGTGCTTACGTGCCAGTTAAATTTGACATGTAAGTAATGATGTGACATATATACCATATTCTTTAAAAAAATTAGAAAAATGTTTTTCTTAAAAAAAATTAAAAAGAATTCAGAAAATTATCTTTCAAAAATTATATTTTCCAGAAAAATATTTTTTCAAAGTTTTTTAGAAAAATATTTCGAAAAATGTCACCAAAAAACATTTTTTCAAAAAAACTAATATTTTTTAGAAAAATATAAAATCCAGAAAAATATATTTATGCCACGTCATTGCTTATGTGCCAAATTTAATTGAAACATAACTACTTAACAGATGGAAGGGTCAAAAACAGACTTATTAAATAGTTAAGGGTTTAAAATCAAACCAAGAAGAACTCAAGGGACCAAAACTGAGCTACTTTATCTCTTACATTTACTATTATTTAACTATTTTTATTAATGAATGTAACATTTACGTGTAGCCCATGCCGGTTTCTTCTAGATTCTTCCGGAAGTTTCCGTCGAAAAGGCCGACTGTTGGGAAATTCTGTACACCAGCAAAACCGAGTCCGTCCAATTGTTTAAGGAAATGATCCATTCTTCTGAACGGATCCGTCGCGCATACTCCTGCCAGAATTGGCACTCTTTTCACAACCTGCATATTAATAAATAAAAAATCATTAAATAATAATTATAATGATAATTGGAAAATTTATTCTGTGATTGTTTATTAAAAAAATGAGTTATTTTAGGAAACTGCCTATATTTTTTCGTATTTATAAAAACTCATAATTTTTGGAATATTAAAAAAATCCGTACTTTTTAACTTTTCATATTTGAAGAGCCCTCTCTATAAATTCCAAATATTTCCACAAAATTTTAAGAGTCCGTTTTTCTTACTTCCACAAACTCGGGGGCCTTTTCACAAATATTCCAAACCACAGGGTCCTTTCAACAATACTTCCATCTAACTAACAAACTAACCTGCAAGACTTCACCGGCCATATCAACCACAACAACATTCACATCCGCAAAAGAAAGCAGACCAGCTAACGATCCTCTTCCCGTCATCCGGAACCTTCCGGAATCGTACACCACGACCATAAAACAAAAGTAAAATAGTAAAAAAATATTATTAAAATTTTAAATAACCTACCGGCAAGACTTCGTTGGCCATGTCAACCACAACAGCATTCGCATCCGCAAAGGGAAGCAGGCCGGCGAGGGATCCGTGGCCGGCCATCCGGAACCTTCCGGAATTGTAGATCACGATGAGGTCAGCGCCACCTGTCTCTTCAAATTTTGCGGAAATTCCAGTCCCCGCCCCTGCCCCGATTATTGGGAGACCTTTGCTTATTTCGTTGTTTAATTTTTGCAGTATTGATCTTGTCCTTTTCAGTGTTTCTGGAAGAAATATTTAAATTCGTAATTAACGATTACTTTTTTTTTTTTTTTTTTTTTGTGGATTTTGATTTGTTTAAAAGGAACAATGGTATTTTATTTGGTTATCTCTTGGTTTAATGTACGTTCTGTCCATATTGATCTTGTTATTTTCCAATGTTTCTCTCACAAATTAAATTATTGTTTAATATTTAATTTTTTTTTGATGATTTTTTATTTTTTGGGGAGGAGTTCATATTTACCTTCTAAAACTTAAAAATATTATATTTACCCCTCTAAAAGGGCAAAAATAAATACGCTATTTTGAAGTTTTGCAAGGGTAAATACAAAATTCTTCCCTTTGTTTTCAGTACCTGGATTTGCGTCAGGAAATTCAAGAGGAGTTTTTAGTATTTGAGGCCCTGAAATGGAGCATTTAATGCTTGGACCAGGTCGTCTAGGAGAAATAGTAGAATATTTAGGGCTTTTCATATCCATTAATAAAAACTCTGATACCAATGCATCAGCAAATTCCTGATCGTTTATATGGTACGGAAGTATCTTAACCTAAAACACATAAACATCAAATATTAACAAAAAATGAAAAAAATGTTGGTGTTTTAAAAAATGATGAATTAAATTAAGTTATGAAAACCTGACGATCTTCTGATTTGATGATGAGTTTATCCAATTCATTAATTAACGCATTTGTCGCTTCTTGATCATAAAAAGGTTTTCCTTCTGAATCTAAAGCTGATATTCCGTTTTTTGGCAAGCAAATCGTGACTTTTCCTTTCGATTTATTTATTTTTTCTGCTATAAATCGCGCGAATTTCTTATTTTCTTCAATTGTCGTTCGCATCAAAGTCACCTCCAAAAATACCCAAAATATATAAAAAAAAATGTACAAAAAATCAACAAAAAAAAATATTTTAAATAAAAAAATTACCTGTTCATTGTGAATGTGAAATTTTCTGTCGTAAAAATTTGAAGGCACAGTATTTTTTGCACCGAAATTGACCATATCTAAAGCTCCAACACTCAAAATAAACGGAATATTTTTCTCAATTATTTTATCAAATCTTGAATTATCAGAAGCCATAACTCCCCCAACTATATAATCCGCAATTTCAGTCGTAGTTATATCCAAAACTCCCTTCATAAAAAAAAATAAAAAATTAAAACAAAAAATAGAAAAAATAAATATAAAATATTATTAAAAAAATAATACCTGAATAAAACCTTGATCGACGAGTTGTTCCATAGCTTTACCGCCAACACCAGTTGCATGAAAAACTAGGGTTTCGTATCCCTTTTCACTCAATTTTTCTCTCACTAGATTCACACAAGGTGTAGTAACTCCAAACATAGTAATCCCCACCGTATTTCTCACGCTCTCTCTTTCTTCCCTGCAATTCTTCTCATACAATTTCCCCACAATCATTCCAGCGAAAGCATTCGCCGCATTTGCAAATACAACCCTGCTTACCCTATTAATCCCACAAATGTCTACAACTGAAGGAAAGAGTACCAAATCTGAGGTTTGAATGTAGGGTTCTGTATTTCCACTCGCGACAGTTGAAATTAAGATCTTTGGAAACCCTAACGGCAGAGATCTCAACGCTGGCGAGATCAGGGCGGAGCCGCCACTGCCGCCTAAGCCGATCGCGCCTAAAAGATCCCCGCTTTGGAGTGAATTTGACAGGAATGAGGTGAGGCATTTGGACATGAGTGAAATCGCTTCTCCTCTTTCTTCCGGAAGTGGAAAGGCGGAGTCTTGGAGTTGTTGAGAGAGAATCGTTTCTCTTGATATGAATGGAATTTCGTTTGAGATTTGGGGAGTTTTGTTGTTGCTTGTTGATACATCTACGATTGTCACTTCAACCTGAAATTCGATGAAAGAGAAATATATCGACATTTCTGAAACCATACATTTGAAAAGATGATGATTTGGGTCCTTTACCTTGGTGGATCCGGCAGTGAAGGAATCAATGGCGGATCTGACTCGATCAGCGAGAAACTGAAGCTCCTCTAGCTTCGTATCCGCCGTGCCAATGCAATGCACCTGCTTCCTAATTTCCTTCTCCATTGATGGATCAAACTGAAGCTCGATTTTCTCCTGTGCGAAACGAGAAAATGAAAATCGAGTTGAGAGAGGAGAGGAGTGAAGTGAAGTGCCACTTCCACACAAGATGTTTACGATCAATTACCAGTTATACTAAACTCCATTTTGAATAGGAAACATGTGCGGGAAGTGGAGAGTAGTAGAAAATGGGGGAGGTGTTACTGGCGGGACCTGTACCTAATCCTCTCCATTTCAGTTTCACTGGATATGTCCAGTTAGTAAATTCGATCTATTTTCCTCCTCTCTCTTTCTTTCTTTCTTTCTTTCTGACCAATCAATTTCTTCATGCGCACTCGACACACAAAGTTCAAATCCAAATCCACATACGAACAAACGAAAGAATAAATTAATTTTCTTTGTCCAACAATTCAGCTCTTCGCAATCCCCTTTATTAGACCGTAATCTCTCTTTTTGTCGTCTCCGAATCATGCAACTTTCCCTTGTTTTTCCTTCGATTGTCAACCCAACGTCATTCAAATTCTTCGCTCCCGTTAGTCACAACCGGGTTTTGAAATCTGGGTTCTACTCCAATTTGTGTTGCGGCGTCAGATTGAGGAATTTGGGGCATAAAAAGATGAACAAAGCAAATAAAGCTGCTGCTTTAGACGAAGGAGGAGATTCACTAACTGGAAGCGACTCTTCTTCTGATTCTTCAAACCATTCTTCAGTCCGTAGCTTTGAATCCACTCTCAACAAGCTGGTAATCAGTCCGATCCTTATATTTTCTTCTCTTATTCATTCAATTGACGTTTCAAACTGTGATTTTAACAACTTCTTTTTCGAATCTCTTCAATTAAACCAGAGCAAGTGGCTTGTAGCTGGAACTTTCGGACTCGTGATTCTGTGGAAGCACGACGCTGAGGTGCTGTGGGCAGCAATGGGGTCTGTTGTGAATTCATGGCTTTCGATTTCTCTTAAACGGATCTTGAATCATGCGAGACCTTCAGGTTTGAGATCCGATCCGGGAATGCCTTCTTCTCATGCTCAGTCCATCTTCTATGCTTCTTTCTTAGTCGTTCTATCAGGTAAACATTTTTTCATATTAATATATTCTGTTTTTTATTTGATAAAATGAGATTCATATATTAATGTATTCTTTTCACATAACTCATATTAATATATTCATTTCATAATTTTTTTTTTTTTGGATAAATATGAATATTCATTTTATAATTTGTTATTTTGGTACCTGAATCCGAGTTGTTTTGCATTTGCTATTTATTTTTTTATTGAAGCGAAAATATATATACTTTTTTTATATTGAATAATGGAAACATTTTTTGTACTCATTCAAAATCTTGATTGATTTTAATCTGATTTAATCAGTGATTCACTGGCTTGGAGTCAATGCTTTTACATTGATGCTTGGTGCTGCCATTCTAGCATTAGGTTCTTACTTCGTAAGTATATATCTCATTATATAATCTCTATCATTATATTGTTTCAAAAATAGGAAAATTATTATTTTTGGTACTTATTATTACAAATTTTTTATTTATTTGTAGTCATGGTTAAGAGTGTCACAACAGCTTCACACGACGAATCAAGTGCTTGTCGGTGCGGTTTTGGGCTCAGCAATGGCAATAATTTGGTTCTGGCTTTGGCACGCTTTTGTATTTAACGCGTTTATTTCGTCGATTTGGGTTCGTGTTGTGTTGGTTCTTGGATCCGTTTCGTTTTGCGGAGCTTTTGTGATTTATGTGATTAAAAATTGGCTTACAGATGAACGATAGTTTGGTATCTTCAGTTGAATATATTGTTTTTTTTGGTTATGAATTATATATAGAGGGAGTATTTGAATTTTGAATCGAACAAGATAAAAGTAGATGTCAAGATGATTAGAGATTTTGATGTACATTAAATATTCATGTTCATCAAAATCATTGAAGCGTAGGATTCTTTGGAACAATTGTAGTCATGAATACATTAATTTTGAAGAACTTTTGATTTGTCCATTTTATTCTCCTTTTTAGACAAACTAACCACATTTTACTTTTCTGATCTTGACATTATTTATTCAATTTCTTAAATTCGTCAAGCAATAAGCAAAAAGCAAAGTTAAAAGTACAAAAAATGTACCATTTTCCTAGCAAAATCAAAACAAAAACCACATATTTCCCTAACAATATTGTCAAAACTATTTAACTAATCAACATTTTTACAATGATTATTAGCCTTTTCAAACAACAAAAAAAGTATAACAAGCTCGAATGGAGCCGGTCCAGTCCGTTCCCACTGGAGGCAACTCTCATTTCTACCACAAAAATAAACAAAAACAAAGAAAAATCAAACTTTTCTGTACACCATTTTCTTTTTATATCTCGCTAGCTATAGCTACATCATTCATCAGAAAAAGGCGATAAACAAACCAAAAAAAGAGTATGCTTTAAGTTTAATCCGATTCTTTTTTATTGATTTGCACGGATCTCGATGCGGGGAGATAAGACCACACGATGGCCGCGGATCCGAGCGTCACAGCGAATCCGATCGACGCGTAAAACCATTTCTGCCGTCTCTTTTTCCTGTTTCTTTCTTGCCTCGCCATTTCTGTTCATTTATTATTATTATTAGAATTAAACAAAAAAAAATAATAATAAGCTGCGAATTACAGTATATCCTTAATTAATAAAAGAAAAGAAAAGGTGAGAAATTCGCAAATAAGCCCATGAATCATGCCAAAATTGCAAATAAATCCCTTATATTATTGAAAGAATATATACGTTTTTATAAAAGAATATAGCTTTTTTTGCAATTCTGAATAATTTAGGGGCATTTTTGTAAATTTACCAAAAAAAATGCATACCAATAGCTTCTTGATTTCTGTGAGTCATCTCTCTATTGGCCGCTTCGTAATACTGGACTCGATCCGTCAATCTACTAATCTCAAAATTCTTCGCCTGAATTATTTTTTCAATTTCGCTCGCCAGCTCAGCCCTAGAAATCCCTCTCTCAACCGCCTCTCTCACGGCCCTCGAAACCCTAATTTGGTCGCACAGATCCTCAACAGGATCAGTTTCAAATTCAAATTCAGAATTTGAATTTTTAAATTGGGGGATTCGAAGGTTTAAACCTAAAAAGGAGAGTTGCTGGCTCAATTTCAGCCATTGATTTTGTAAGTTAGAGAGAGAATCTTCTGTTTGTTTTCTTTTTTCTATTTCCATTAAAAGACTCAGCCTCATTTCTCTCATTTCTTCTTCTATGTCATTATTATTCCCTCTATTTGAGCTGGAGTTAAACGTAACGCCACTTTCACTTGAAATTTCTGACAAAAAAAACCCCAGCAAAATGAATATAATATTGGCTATGGTTATTTATTAAAAAATTATGTTCAATATACCATTTTAATGAAGAATATACCTTCAAAAGCGTCGTAAAACTCTCCGTTTGGAGTTCCAGGCTTGAAAGACTCACTCACGTTACTCATCGAGTCATTAAACTCAAAGAAATCCGTTTCACTTTCTCTCTCCAAATTATTACTATTTTCCACCTCCAATTCCTCTTCAAATTGCTCTCTCTCCTCCATCTCTTCTTCTCTCTCTTCAATCCTCTCTGCCAACTCAACCCCACCATTAATATCACCATCATCATTATTATTATTATTTTCTGATGTTTTAGTTTCTGACAAAGAGGCCCCGCGTCTTTTGTGATTGATTATGTAAGGAGAGACAGGAGAGAAGGAAGAAGGAGAAGATGGAGAGTCGTGAGGCAGCTGTGTGGCCTTTGGTGTGGCGTACAGAGCCGGCGACACCTGGCGGCCTCTCATTGGTTGCTTTGAGTTGCGCGAGCCCGGCTCGAGAAGCCGGTCGAAAGCTACTGGAGAGAAGGTCGGCATGATGGATTTTTTCAGTATGGTCCCTGTAAATGTTGATATTTGTAAATGAAACGTGATTTTGAAGCAAAATTGAAAAGAAAAGTAGCAAAATTAGATTGTGTGTGCTGTGGTTTGAGAAAGAATTGATGAAAGAATGAAATAAAAGAGTGAAAACGAAATAAATATGGCGGTGCTTTTTAATTAGTGATAATGAGTAAAGAGTTGATTAGAATGTTAAAATGATTAAGAAAGGATATTTGAATATTAATGGCTGTAAAGAGCGAGTCTGTGTTGACTAATCAAACAAAGATCGCAGATTTATTGAATCATAAATAAGTAATGAAACATGATACCATAAATTAGGTTTCAGTTTGTATTATTTCGCATAAAATTGATTCGAAGTGTTCGAGTTTTTAAACATCCTTCTACTAAACAAAGAAACACATCCAAATCAGCCCAATTGGCACAACAACATGGAGTAAAAAAGCAATCAAAGCAATTCTCCTAAAGCAAAATCATAACTTCTCAACCTTCTCACTAATAAAACACAGACAGCAAAACATACCTTAATCCGCAAAAAACACCCAGCTCGTGATTTCAATCAGAATCGAAACCAAACAAGTAAAAAAAACTCCGACAGTTATTGTTCCCCAAATCAGAGCAACAGCAACAACAACAACAACAACAAATCAAGAAGCCCTAATTATAGATGGTTGTTCTGGAAGCTGGGAAGAAAAGCTTTGGCTTGCCTCCCCCGCCAAGAAACACGAGGAAATCTCATCTCCTCTTCTTCTCTATTTATATTTATTCATTTTATTTCTCAAGTCCAAAAGACAAACCCTAATGCCACGTTCTAAAACCCGGTCTTTCTCCGTAGTCCATGGACTGCATAGCTTCACTTTGTGGTTGGTTGTTGAGAATCGCATTACGTGGACCGGGTTTAGGGAAGGAAGAGTAGGTGGCACGTGTTCAGAGGATTTATTTAAATTTTGAATTATTTTGTTTGACCATGTATATGTAATGTAATGTAATGTAAATTAAATTGGGGGGCAATAATATAGGGGGAGTTGAAAAGTAGTTAAGGAAAGGTGAGGCAGCAATGCATTTCGAGATTTAGATTGAATACATTACCTACTCTATTTAATCATATGCAAAATGACATTTCCTCGTTAAGTATTAGATTGAACTGTTGTTACATGTAAGGAAGGAGAAAAGAAAAGATATTTGAATGGGACCTCCATTTATGTTTGGACCGTCAGAAAGGAATGGTCTGGAGGCGCTCTCTCACCAGATATTTCCATCTTTATTATATCCTCTCCATTTACACACAAACTGGAAATCTTCATTCATTCTCACTGTTTCAGCCCAAAATAACAGAAATAAAACACATGTTTAGGGCCCAACTAATAAAAAAGCCCATGATAAAATATAGTAAAAATTAATTTCTGTATTAATTACTTTCTTCATTTCATTTCATTTCAAAAACACTGAAATTGACAAGTGTAATTCATTCTTCAGTAAGCTGCAAAAATGGCGGCGCCAATATCTTCCCTCGCATCCTCCGCCACCGCCGCCGTCGTCGCGCCTTCATCCGACGGCCACCTCCGGCCTTCTTCCCACCTCTCCTTCTCCAAATCCTCCGCCGGCTCATCTCGCGGCAAGCTCTCCTGCTCCGCCACCGCTCACACTGTCTCCGCCGCTCCTTCTCAAACCAATCAAGGCACCCGTCTGAAGGATTTCCTCCACATAGACGATTTCGACAAACAAACGCTCCTCTCGATCCTGAACCGAGCGGCTGAAGTGAAATCGATCCTCAAATCAGGCGAGGGATCCTCGTACCAGCCGTTGAAGGGCAAATCCATGGCCATGATCTTCGCGAAACCGTCGATGCGGACCCGTGTTTCGTTCGAGACGGGATTCTTCAAGCTCGGAGGACATGCGATTTATTTGGGGCCGAACGATATCCAGATGGGGAAGAGAGAGGAGACGAGAGATGTCGCTAGGGTTTTGTCGAGGTATAATGACATCATCATGGCCAGGGTTTTCGCTCATCAGGTACAGAAAAAAAATTTAGGGTTTAAGGGGAAGTTTCAAAAATCCCTTGTTTTTTCATATGTATTATATATTGAAAGACCCTAACTTTTGGATGTTAATAATGTTAAAAGTAGGGTTTTTTTGAATATTTTGAAAGTTATATTTTTTTCTATAAATGTGATATAATCTAGGGAGTTTTGGAAAAAAATAATCTCAATAATTTTAAGTTGTTTGATTTGATTTGTTACAATTAATCTCAATTGTATAAATATGATTTCATTTGGAATAACTTCAAAACACTTCATTTTGTCATTCTTTGAAAAAGAGCTAACTTTCAAACTCTTCAAACTCAAATTCCCTTTTTTTCTGATATAAATAATTGACAAACATTGTTATTCTTACACTTTCCTTTTCACAATACGTTAAGTTTTTAATTTTGGTGAAATTATTTATTTAATTTCAGGATATTTTGGACCTGGCGAAATACGCATCAGTTCCAGTCATAAATGGGTTAACGGATTACAACCATCCTTGTCAAATCATGGCCGACGCGTTAACTATAATCGAACATATCGGCCGTATCGAAAATACCAAGGTAATCACATAACACTATTTAATTATTTATTTACCAATTTATACATGTATTATTATTATTTATTATTATTAAATTTATTTTATTATTATTATTATTATTTTATTATTTTTATTCGATTTATTATTTATTATTATTATTATATTTTTTATTATAATAATAATTATTATTAGTATTATTTTATTATTATAATAATAATTATTATTATTATATTTAATTAACTATATATTAAATTACATTTGTAACATATTTTTGGCAGGTTGTTTACGTGGGAGATGGAAACAACATAGTCCACTCATGGCTGTTACTCGCGTGTAAAATCCCGCTCCACTTTGTGTGCGCCTGTCCCAAGGGATTCGAGCCTGACCATAACACAGTAGAAAAAGCCAAAAAAGCTGGCATCAGCAAGATCGAAATAGTCAACGACCCGAAAGAGGCGGTCAAGGGCGCTGATGTCATCTATTCTGACGTGTGGGCCAGCATGGGTCAGAAGGAGGAGGCTGAGTTTAGGAAGCAGCAGTTCGAAGGATTCCAGGTGAAATTTCTGAAAATACCCTTGTGGATTATTGTAATAGCAGAATGGCCCTTAAGTTTTTGAATATTTCATTAACTTCTCAGGAAAGAATGCCGGATTCGTTTTGAAATTATAGATTAATTAATTATTTATTTTGTTGACATTATTATATATGTTTTATATATTAATATGATAAAAAATAACCCCTTAGTTTAATATATAAATATTACGATGATTTGGAGTATGTTAATGATATTAAATGTTGTGTCGATTGATGAGGGTTGATGGAAATTATAGATAATTAATTAATTATTTGTATACCTTATTACATACTTATATATAATATGATAAAAAACATCCCCTTAGTTTAATATATAAACATATATTTTTGGACTATATTAACTATATTATTACTTTGTAAATAGATCGATGAGGCTTTAATGGAAATAGCGGGGCCTAAAGCTTTATTCATGCATTGTTTACCGGCGGAAAGAGGAGTCGAAGTTACGGACGGAGTAATTGAGGCCTCGAATTCCATTGTTTTTTATCAGGCAGAAAATAGAATGCACGCTCAAGACGCGATCATGCTCCACTTGCTTGGGGCTTGAGATGAATAATGAGATATTTGAGGGTTGGTTTTGCGTTTTGCATAGAGGAATAATAAGAGGGGTGATTGTGTTGTGTTGTGTTGTGTTGGGTTGATTTTGGTTGTTTAGAAGAATAATTATGAGTGTAGGCTTTGTGGTTGCTTTTGTTGTTGTGTAATGTGGATCGTTGTGGTGAGTAATTTATGTTGTTCGATTCAATTTCGAATGTTTTGTCAATTTAGTTGGGCTTAATTTTGAATCTTGAGAAAGGAAATAAATTGTAGCAAGAAAGATGGAAAATAAGTTGAAGAATCGGAAATTTAGATGATTAAACATGAGTGTTAAGATTCTTAGCATAAGAGTTTTGCACTCTAATCTCTCATCTCATCCGACAATATAGAAAGTATAGGATAAATAATAATCCCTATAGAAACTATATATAACATATATAATTTCTATATGATATATATAGTAATAATTATAGAAACTATAATAATATAATGATTCTTCTTTTTGCAGTTTAGCGCATCATAATTTTCAGGTCAAACTACTGCCTCAGGCCCTCTATAATGTACGAAGCATACAAGTCCCTGCATTTCACATTCCAAAAGTATCAAGTTAATAACCAATATTTCTCACATTTGAAAAAATAAAGGACCAAATTGCAAGATTGCATACATTGAATATTTAATAGCTTTAATGGCGTCTTCAGACGGAAGAAAGTCATTCACAGCCACCTCCTTGTTTTCATTCTTCTTGTCTGAATAACATAATTTTTTTCAAAATATCAGAAAAAATAAGGGGTTATTTGTAACTATAATAATAAAATTAATAAAATAAGAACGTACAATCTTCAAAGAAACGACGGATCTCAGCGAGACGATGAGGTGGCAGTTCTTTAATGTCTGTGTAGTGTCGGAATTCTGGATCGTCAGCACATACTGCTATTATCTTATCATCTTTCTCTCCCTATAAAAAAATAAAAAAAATGTAAATATCAAAATCTGAATATAATCAAATTAAATAAGAGATTGATATAAAATATATAAGTATTGACCTGGTCAATCATAGGCATGAGACCAATTGCACGAGCACGCAAAAAACACCCAGGCAAAACTGGCTCCTGTTAAAGATAAATAATTTAGGATTCAGATCTCATTGCAACAAATGATATAATAAAACATTTTTAGGTTGTATTAAAATAATAATATATAACATACCTGCATCAGCACAAGAACATCCATTGGATCGCTATCCTCACAAAGCGTACGCGGAATAAATCCGTAATTGTGTGGATAAACCACTGATGAGTATAAAACACGATCCACCTATTTATTTACACAAATTTTAGACATTGTTAAAATTTGTCATACAATTTGAGAGAATCAAGTAAATGGTATTGGTTATAAAATTAGAAATATAGTGAGTAAGGAAAACGGAACCTTGATGAGACCACTGGATTTGTCCAGTTCATATTTCACCTTACTGCCTCTTGAAATTTCAACCACCTGCAATTGTTAAATTTTCGTTTCAGTTTGTATTAAAATTTTGAAAATAACTCCAAAAAAGAAATAATTGTTTCTCTTGTAAATTTATCAATGAAGAGAAACTTACGCAGTTGAAAACCGCAGGAGCTCCAGGACCTGCATTAAAAATAATTTTTTTCGACATTGAATCAATATTGAGTATATATATTATAATATTGTTAAACTTATTCGTTAAGAAAAAGATAATTTGAAAAAATAAAAAATGAGACCAATTTCAAGATCGTGCCATGGATGAGCAGCGACAGATCTCCTGGACATGGATGAAATAATGCGCTCATTTAAGGCCACGCGTGAATAACTCGATTCAACCTTTTTATCACCTTGACCAGCCATTTCTATAAATGTTTCAAGATAAATTAGCAGCATTATTTATGGAAAAGAAAAGGAGATGGAATCAGTATCATGAATTCATGATTAACTCAGTTTATAGTTTGTATATATAATAATATGTGGTATGCTTACGTGGAATTATTTGAATCTTTACCAAAATTCAGAATGCCCCTCTTTGGGGAATATTAAGCATCAATTTAGAAATTAAGAGCGTTTTACTTTTGATAAAATTAAGAGCATTGACGAACATAAAAACACTTAGACACCACATATTCTTTTCTAGTAATTTCCTGAGTATGTCAATAAAACCACATTTATTTAAAGAAACAGCTGAGCAGAATAAATCATGCAAACCAATATGAATAGAACAAAGATCTAAACTACCCTAAATATTTCTTAAAAATTAAAATAAAGACAGAGATCACCAACCATAGCATAATAATAATCAAATAATTACATACTGAGAAAGGAGAAAATACAAAGAAAAATATAAAAGAAAATAAATAAACTTACTTTAGCCGAGAGAGAGAGACTGAGTGTGTGAGAGAGAGACTGAGTGTGAGAGAGGAGAGATGAGAAGCAAGAGGTTCTCTGTTTCTGTGAAAAGCAAGTAGCTCAAATTCTAAAGAGGGGATTTGGTAAAGTGAAGTTTCTTTGGTGTAGCCGTTACATTACTTGTGAACCGTTGGATTTGCTTGATGTACGCCTTTGATCATGCTACGGCTTCTGATTCTCTTTTCTAATTTATTCTTTCTTTTGTTTTTGTGAGGACATTCTAATTTATTATTCCTTGGACAAGGAACAATCTCTAGCTAAACTTGGTCTATTATTTAAGCAGAGGGGAAACAAAATAATAGTTGATTTTATGATGTCTCTTTTATCAACTGTATCCATAATATTATAATATATAGATATAGAAATCCTGTAATATTACTTATAATCATATCTATTGAATTTCATACTAGTAAAAGAATATTTATATAAAATGTACGATATTTTAACATTCTAGCTCGGTAAAGAAAATGAAAATTCTTACACAAGCTTATATTAAGGTGTTGTTTGTTTTGATCAATTTTTTTTTATTGAAATATTATCATGTTTTTTGTATTAAAATATATTTAATTTATATTATGTTAAAAAAATTATAATATCGTACTATCTATTATGTTGTATGAAAAGACAAATATTTTGTTTAAGTCGGGTCATTAAAACTGCTTAGAAACTTATTCATTTCATTAATTCCTTCGGAAAAAGTTCATTTGTTTAAATAACATGTGCATATCGAGCCGAGATATGATGTTAGCTGAGTTAAATGGAGAGGATATGTTGTTGATTTATTGTGATATATATGTAAATTGTACCATGAAGCAAGTTACTAATATGATTATGAATAGTATTTTTTACAAGATGTCTCATATAATACTTGTGTTAATATATAAAAGATATTTCATGTAACCGTCATATGGGGCAAACAATCCAAGATATGTCTCTCTCCCCTCTTTTCTTTTCTTTTTCTTTTTATTCTTTTTTGTTTTGCAAAGAAAATGATAAAAGAGAACGGCTGCATCGCGCCAGCGCCAGTGAGAAGTTACGCCAAGGAGAAATGTTAGAAACTAGGTGCAACCCTCATTCCGCTTCAGGATCGAGATGTAATTTTTGCGAAAATTAAATTATAAAATTTGGAAATATGTACTAGAAATGATTTTAAAAAATAATTAATTAAGATTTTTGTGAGATACCATTTGAGCGTCTAGAACAAATTCTCTAATAAATTTAATGCTACAAAGAACAAATAATAGAGTCACATCCAACTCTGAATAGATCATACATTTGTTCCGTTAAATCAATTCGTTGTTTAAACCAAAATACATTAATTAAAAATACATACTTTAGAGAATATGTACTTGAACCAAAATACATAACAAAAAGATAATATTTATTATTCTAAATTTTTATGGAATCTTGTAAAATTCTAACAAAAATGTTTTATATATTATAAAGTCAAAATAATTATTACAAAGCTACATGAGTATATGTTTGTATTTTAAATAAACAGTTAAATTTCATCTTATATAATAAACAAATAATTTAAGAGAAATATTTAATTTGCATATAAAAAATTTCAACACAAAAAATTAGTTCTATTGGTAATTTGAAATTTAAAAAACTAAACAAATTAAATGAAGAAGTAAAGGATTATTTCTTAAATAGTGAAAATTATAAGGGGCTTTTTACAAAACCTTATAAAACCAAACATACAATTTTTCTTTTTATTTTTGTGTGAAAGGGCCAAAAAGAAGACCATTAATTTTAAAAGAAATAAAGAAATGCTACTTGATTTCTCATGACTTCAACAATTAATGACATATATAGTAATAATGTTGAACCTTAAGAGTAGTAAACATGGCCACAAAAAATCGGACAAATAACATATCATGTAACTAATTATGCACTGAGTATTATTTTCATTTATATATAATCTGTTTCACATTATAAGTATTAAAATTGCCACATAAAATCTGGAAGAGTGACACATGTCATCTAGAGAATCAAAGTCCATATCTCTGTATTCTTTTAAGAATAAGAAAAGTTAGAAATATTGAAAAATGAAGAAAAAGAAAAAGAATTATTGGCCCTTTTGATTTTTTTCTCTAATATTTACAAAATATGCATAAAACAATAATTTTAACATTTTTAGGCAATTTCTCAATTAAAGTAATATTATTTTTTCGGTTAAGCAATTAAACTACATGAAAAAAACAATCTATATTTCACAATACACATATCTTTCAAGGTCTAAGTATTAAATGCAAGACCAGAATCTTGCCACTATTTAGCCTCTCGAAGTTAAGTGATGATGGCTGACCCGAATATTCGGAGCATATAATTAATACCAAAAGTCCTGTTCTACCGTGGACCGTAAAACACCTTTCCACGTGTACTGTTTGTCTAGCTAAGTTGGTACATTTCACAGTTGAGTCCATTAATTAATTATGTCCTTTTCTAATGCAAAAAGGGCGTTTCTCAAAAATATTATTTTCTTCCAAGATTTTAGTTTTTTCTTCTTAAAGCACATAGTTTTACTTGCAAACTCATGGACTCAATTTCAAGTTTTGTAAAAGGGTATGTAAGTTGTAACTAAGAAAGGCCTTAAACACAGCATGTTACGTAAAAACTTAACTAAGAAAGGCCAATTAAATACAGCATGCTACGAAAAAACTTAACTAAGAAAGCCAATTAAATACAGCATGCTACGAAAAAATTCTTGAATAGAACTATCCTATAAGAGGGCTAGTGTTCAACTTCAACACTTCACATATTGAAAATTGAAAAATGAGTTTTATTGCTGTGATGCTGTAGAATAACTTGGACACTTGGTCACTTGGAGAAGATTCCCGAAAAAGAAAAGAAAAAAAACGGAGGAAAAAAAAACAAAAGAAGAAAAAGAAACAAATTGTTGGCTTTTTTGTTCTTGACAGAAATATTGGGTCACCAGCTTCTAAGCCCAGTTGGATATAACTCTCAATTATAATTATATATATCCTCTTATTAAAAAAAAATTATATATATCCTCATATATTTAAATCACAGGTTAGGTTGAAAAAGAATGTATTTATATTGTTTGAGTTGAAATTTCGTTATTCATGCATGTCGTTTAAAGAAGCTTCAAGCCTTCAAGACATCACATGCCAGATTCTCTATACATTGCTTTTGGTACATCACATATCTTGTTCCGAATGAAATTGGTTTGATATAATTAACTGGAAAGTCTAAAAAATAATGTTGTTGCATAGAAGAAGATTTTATTTTAGGGTTTAAAGGATCACAAGGATTGAAGTAGTTGCACCAATTTTGAACCTACACTACTTAACTTCTCCTTATTCTTTTGGGCAGTTGTGGGGGGTCATCTGCCCAACATTAACTAACAAATCATCCAATCATAGAGTGCCACCACATCAGCCCAAATTTTGTAAGTAAATTTCACATGATTGGAATTTCTGTCCCCTCTGAATCTCTTATTAATAGCCTTCAAGCCTTGGAAGTGTGACTCAAGTACTATCTTATTTCTACTAAACTTCCCTAGAAAGATAGACAAAAAAGTGATTCAAAAAGAGAGAAACAAAATGGTGAATCTAATCGAAGCGCAAAAGCCCCTACTGCACTGGCTCGTCAAGAAAGCAGGTCTGAGACAGCAGTCGATCGAAATCGAACCAGGCACGGTCATGAACTTTTGGGTCCCCAAAGAGACCATTCAAGCAAAACCTAACACAATTATGCCACTTTCGCCAAATTCTATGCCTAAAAAGTCCAAAAAAACCCTAAAGCCCAAACCTCCGTTAGTTCTGATCCACGGGTTCGCCTCGGAGGGAATCATCACGTGGCAATTCCAATTTGGTATACTAATCACGAAATATTCTCTCTACATTCCCGATTTATTATTCTTCGGGAAATCCACCACGACTAGTACGGACAGGTCGCCTGACTTTCAGGCAAACTGCATGGCCAAGGGACTGGAAAAGCTAGGGGTCGAGAGGTGCGATGCGGTTGGGTTCAGTTATGGTGGTATGGTTGCGTTCAAACTGGCTGAGTCACATCCAAACTTGGTTCGATCGTTGGTTATATCAGGTTCGGTTATAACTATGACCGACTCGATCAATGAAGAGAGTTTGAAGAGGCTGGGTGCCACATCATCAGCTGAGCTGCTCATGCCGGAAACTGTTCCGCGGCTCAAGGACCTCCTTTCCATATCCATGCATAAGAAGATGTGGTTCCCTAATAGAATGTACAAGGACTACCTTGAGGTGAACAAAAAAACTTTTTTTTGTTAATTACTAATGTCTTTATTTACATAATAATTCTATGATTTTACAATTATTGGATTTTTTTTCGTGTTTTGTAGTCTATGTTTCACAATAGAAAAGAGAGGAAGGAGCTGCTTGAGGGACTTGTGATAAGCAACATGGATGCCAAAATTCCTGTTTTTCAACAAGTATTCTACTAATTCCAAA
This sequence comes from Juncus inflexus, assembly GCA_024447665.1. Lineage (NCBI taxonomy): Eukaryota > Viridiplantae > Streptophyta > Magnoliopsida > Poales > Juncaceae > Juncus > Juncus inflexus. The sequence continues at coordinate 12,955,422 of JAJHPC010000007.1, read as the reverse complement.
TTTTTATTTATAAAATTGTGAGTCTAGTTTATAAATTTCATATTTTCCTCTTTCATAATGAAAAAAATTATATTTTACTTGCAGAAAATATTGCTTTTATGGGGTGAGAATGACCAAATCTTCAACGTAGAGCTTGCAAAGACAATGAAAGAGTATGTTCAATTTTCACCCTAAAAATAATATCTTTTTGTGACTTAATAATAAAATATATCATATTCAAACTTATATTACTATTTCAGGCAACTAGGGGAGAATTGTTTTCTCGATGGAATAAGCAAAGCCGGTCACCTTTTACACATGGAACGTCCTTGCGCGTATAATCGCGCACTTCAGAGGTTCCTGACCTACATCAATTCCATTGAAGACGTGAAAGCAAACGTCTGAAATTGAATTTAATCAAGCTTCTAAATTAATAATGTCAAGAATTCATATTGTTTATATGGCCGGAAATATTTGGATGCGTTAAATTTTATTTATTTAATTGTGTTATTCGATTATTTGATCATGATGTATTCAAGTTTATTATGGCAAGAATAATTTGCCCATGTGTTTTTTTACCATGTTTTGATTTGGTTTTGAAATTTATTCTTTGTAGTTAGTGACCAATAATTTCAATGGGCAATTAAATCCTAATTCAAAACAGCTCAAAAAAGAGAAGTATGTAAGCAGAGCTGAAGAAAGAAAACAAAAAAGAGGGGGAAAAAGATGAAAACCCCTATCCAAAACACAATCCCTCCTTGTTCCTATTCTCTGAAACCAAGAATAAAGAATCGGATTCCAGCTACGTGACCCTTATTTATAAGCTATGACCATATATTCTTTTTATTATGGTGTAATCATGCATGCTATCCATTATTTATATTTCTGAAATCAATCTATATTCATGAGTATTCTATTCAAATTATGATTTTCTCAAATCCAAACCCTGATTTGGTTACTTATATTAAGCTAATGGATGTGCTGCTTGGTTGGGTAATTGCCACGTCTCCGGTCCTAATAAATCACACAGCAGGCTCCTCTCAATTGAAAAAGTATATACATCTTCTGTTAAACGTTCTCTACGCGCGCCGTTTATCACTGATAAACATGCCCCACTTATTTGTAATAAAAACGAGCCCCGTATATCAGTGATAAATAGTGGATCGGGGAGGGGCGTTGGGGGATTGTATATAAACCCCAATCAATTCATACATAAAGTGGACAAATGTATTCCTGAGAGGTAACAAAGTTATCCACTAAAATATCGATATACATGATTTTTTTGTAAGAGTCAATATACATGAAATTTAATATGATAACTGTTTTTTCAGAATGGAGAGGATGCGTAATGGGCAACAATTACTAGTATGAGCAAACATTGCCAAGATCTGTTCTAGAGTGGACCATGGCAGATGTTTATTATATATTTTATATTATATAAGAGGAGAGCTCGTTCCGCTGCAAAATTATAGTTTTCATAAAATTATATATAATAAACCAATAATTATATTATAATTTTACATAAATTATAACTTAAATAATTTTTAAATATGAATATATCATTGTTTAGAATTCAGTATAACTACAATAATTTAAATATTGTATGGTTATAACTAAAATTTTAATATTTTATCGGTATTACACATATATAACTATAGAGAATTGTATTAAGCCTTACTACTTAACATTTGCTGAATAATTATATTAAATAATTATGATACTTATTATATCATAATACTAAAAAACTTAAATAAACACAAAAAAAATTAGTATTTTATTTTTGTAATACCATAAATATAAAATAGAATTATTTACTTCTGTATTTTTTTTCCTTTATATTGTAATTCATCTCTTCTACAAATTCCACTTTCTATTATTTAATTCTAATGGTGTTAGTGAGATTTTTTAAATTTATAATGAAATCAAATGTAGATAAAATTATTTACATCTCTATTTTTCTTGCAAGTATTAAATGGCTATAGTTTGAATAATATTATTTAATTTAGTGGTCTTGTTACTATGATTAAAATGATTTAATTAATTGAACAAAAATTATAGTCTTCTTAAAAACGTTTAAAGATCAATAACAAGAGTAAAAATTTCTTCCCATAATTTAAATATGAAATTGTGGTTAAGTGAATGCAGCAATATAATGACGGCTTAATTAGTGCAATCAATATACTTTATAATTTATCATTATGAGTTAATTATATAAAGTAATAATTAACGCGAAATTATACAAATTATTTTTGAAAATATCTTGTAATTTTATTTTTTGATTGATGCATGTCCTACTATTTTTTCAATTAAATATTTAATTAGGTAATATTTAAATTAAATATTCATATTTTTCTTCCTCCATTTTGTAATTCAACGTTGAACTATCTTCTTCTATTTTCACTTTCCATTAGTTAACTCTAATGATGTTAGAGTGATAATTAATTTTAGATTCATGATTAAAATCAAACCTAGATAAAACTATTTCAATTTTTGTTTGCAAGTATTGCATGTTTACGTTGAGTGTACCACTTCATTCAGTGGTCTTATTAGCATAATTGGATTAAAGATATATTTAGTTGGAAAAGTTATAGTGTTCTTGAAAAAAGTCAAAAAGCCACAATAAATAAGTCAGAATTTTTTCTCTTAAAAATAGAAAATTTGTGATTGAATAAATACAACACTACAGTTCAGCTAAATTAGTGTAATTAGTATAGTTTAAGATTTATCATTCGAGTTAATATATATGATTAACACACAATATTCAAAGTAAATTAAAAAAAATTAAATCATAATTTTATGACATCAAACCGTTTCTTAATTAAATATTAAATTAGATAGTAATTTAATTAGTTATCATTAGTTTATAATATTAAATTCATTATAACATGTCCAAGTAAATATTTTATATAATTATAATATTTAACTTATTTAACTTAGATTTTTTTGTTTATTTTCTTGATAAATCATTTATAATTCATTCCTATATGGTTCACAAATGCATATTAAAATATCACCGTTTTTTCCTCTTGTTTTTGTTTTAAAAGGCAAAAATTAATTAGACCTATTTTGGAAAAGAAATTGAAAAATAAAAGTGCATTGAGCAACATACGACCTTAAATGTCTTGCATAATTTTGTTCAATGCTAATTATTTGTACTGCTAGAACATGTAATGTGTATTCTAAATTTGATGCATGCTAAATTATTTTAGTCCTATCTAACGGATGCAACTATATTGGGTCAAATTTGTAATAATGGTACATAGACTTTATATAATTTAATTTTATAATATATAAAATTAAATACATTTAGTGCCCTAGATTAATTTCTTATCATTTACATGATTTTTTAAATTTTTTTGATATTTTATCATAGTATTTTTATCATTTTTTAATTTTTTTATAGTATTGGTAGAATGACATAAATTCACTGCACTAATTTCATAAATATATCTAATTTCGCACATTTTATTATATTTTTGTATTTAATTTGATATGTCGTAAGAACATTATTTATGTAAGGAAGTGTTATTTTGTATTACACATTAAAAAATATGACAAACATCATAATATAGTATTAGTTGATAACATTTAACTATATTATGCTTTAATAATATCCTAGTATTACCCATTTTCTTCTTATATATAAAGTTTGTAAGTTTAATATATAATTTTTTTAATATAATAATTTTCTTATAAATGGTATGTAATTTTTTTGGTTATTTTAATTTGCCAAATATATAATATATGAAATTTAATACATATGTCATCGGCGTTAATTATTTGTAATCTTCTCCTTCAAAATTTATTAGATTTTTTATTCTTGGTAATTTATTTGTTGTGCTAATTTCGTAAGAATATTGTTTTATACAATAATTGGTATTATCCATAATGTAATGAGTAAAAATACTTTATTATAATATTAGAATAAATGTTGTAATATTATTCTTATAATATTAACAACATAATCAAGAATGATCTATGGATTAATGGTCAATCTAGTTGGTTATATGATATAATAATGACATTATGCTCAACAAAATGTTCTTGGATTGTTGGTTAGCCCCGGTGAGATGGAGCCTACCTATTACCGCAGGTCAATTATGTGACGACAAATAAATTAGAAAATGAAAAATTATAATTTTTTCTATTTTGATTGAGTGAGACATAATAAAAAAATATAAAATAATAATTTATCTTGTGTTAAATAAATATTTTTTTGTCTTAGTTTTTCCTTTTTTTTTATTGAATGGAAATGATATTATTTGGTGTCTTAGTTTTTCATTATTTGTTATTTTAATAAATGAAAATTACTCACTACATGATTTTTTCTATTTTAATAGGATGAGACATGATAAAAAAATAAAAAAATAATAATTTATCTCATGATAAGAAATATTATTTTTTTCTTTATTTTTCATTATTTATTATTTTAATGAATAATTTTATTTTCGTCTTAATTTTTTTATTATTTATTATTTTAATGAATAAAAATGACTCGTTACATGATTGTCTATGAATAAAGTGCCACAAAAAAACTAAAAATTAAACACATGTCAACATATGTCCAATTTATTAGCGTTATATATAGGAAGATAAAGATAAATTTTACTTTATTCAATATAAAAGCTTTATTAGATTAGTCAGAAAGCATTAATTAACTTTTAATATACCAATCAATTTGGTGTTTTTAGCTTTGTAGAAAGCCACCAAAAAATTGAGTCACTTTCAGTAAAAAAGCCACTAAAAAAACATCATATCCTCATTTGAAACATATATATATATATATTTTTTTAATTTGTAGCCGATATACTATTTAAGACTTTCATTTCTGAAAAAATCGAGGTACATTTTGATTATAAATGTTAGGTCTCTTTTACCTACTTTCTTCACTAGACTAGTAAAAACAAGAGAAATATAATAATTACAACATAATAATTCTCTTCCTAATCTAACCTCTAAATCACTTGAGTTTAGTCTTCCGTACGGCTACGATCCATTGCGACGCCGTTTCTCTGGCTACACCAATAATTGTTCCAGGTGATGGATTTACGTTCTGGAAGACATGTTATTCTTAGCCTTCCGCAGCTCCCAGCCATGTGGCCACCGAAACCGCTCGTCATTCAAACAGCTTGGACTTTGCCCAGTTTTCCTTCCATCCATTAAAGGATTTGCAAAGGGTTCTCTTATATTGGAGTCGTTGTTTTACACGAGCTTTTGATATGTTAGCTTCCATAATTATTTTGCAAGTTTGTATTTCGAGAAGAAATAATTACGATTTTCTACTGGGTTGGTATTGCTCATTTGAAACATCTTTCATGGTATCCCTCATTCTTTACTCTTTATCCTTCAATCTTTGATACAATACAAACTTTAACTTAACAGTAAATTAATTTTCACTAATATACTAATATCACATTAAAATCTAAACAAAAAATATGGAAAAGAAAAGGATTTTAAAGTGTAGGTCCCAATCTCTGTCCTGAACGAGGGACTGCAACTGCAACACAACACAACACAACACCATAATAGTGTTTTGTGGCCCCCTAACATTTCAATTCCCAGAACAGTACCACCATTATAATACCCTCCATTTTCTTATAATGGATATTTCCATTTTCTTTCTTTTCATTATCTGAATCATTTTGTTAATAAATATTAAAGGATAAGTTATCTATTACAGTTTAAAAGTCCTAAAAGTTCAATAATAAAGAGATGGAATTAATTTTGATAATAAAACAAATGACCTCTAGCTTAGCTCGTCATTTATGAAAGTAGAGATTATGGATTCAAATCCGAATTGACACACTTGTACAACAGTAGTTGCGGTAAAAATAAAAAAAAAATTGATAATAAAGATGCAATAATTGAGAAGTATGATGATCATAAAGTAATGACTTTGAACAGTAGGACTAAACAAAACTAAAAGTGTGTGCAGGCTGTGAGGGAGTGAAACACGCCCCTGTCGGTGGGTTATCAGCATTCTCTCTCACTCACTCACTCACTCGCTCACAATCTTTTCCAATCTTTCTCTTTGTACTGAAACAAAAAAGGAACAAATCCTTCTCTCTTTGGCGAGTTTGGAGTGGTGAAGCTACACTACACTACACTACACTATACAGTGTGTGAGAGAGAGAGAGATGGATTTAAGGAGGCAACAAGAGGAGGAGAGAGGTTACAACCCTTCTCCTTCTTCTCCTCCAACTCCACCTCCATTGAAAGAATCCACCTTCTCAAGGCCTTTGCTTCCCCTCAACTCCACCCTCCTCCTCCAACAAGCTGGCCACAGTCACAACCGCGATGAGCAGATTCAGGACCCAAGAAACGGAGGAGCCGGAGGTCGGCGTTATTCTCTCACGCCCAGTCCTTTCAACTCCGTCTCTCTCCGTCCGCATGCTGTCACCACGGCCGGCCGTCAACACTCCTTCGCACCGTCGGAGGTGACGTGGCAATACCGGGAGTGCCAACGGAACCACGCCGCCGGCGTCGGAGGCCACGTCATCGACGGGTGTTGCGAGTTCATGCCCGGCGACGACGTCACTCTGAAATGCGCTGCATGTGGGTGCCATAGAAGCTTCCACAGAAAAGAACCCACTTCAGCTTCGGAGTACCCTAACAATGGCGCGGCCAATCAGAGATTGATACCTCACCAACTTCCTTCTCCTTGTTTTATCACTCCTTCCATTGATCACTCGTCCAGTACGGAGGAGATGCAAATCAGCCCGAGCAAGAAGAGGTTCAGGACGAAATTCACGCCTGAGCAGAAGGAGAAGATGCTTGAGTTTGCAGACAGACTCAGCTGGAAGTTTCAGAAAACGGATGACACCGCCATTGATGAGTTCTGTAAGGAATCTGGTTTGAGTCGCCAGGTCTTCAAGGTTTGGATGCACAACAATAAGTATACTTACAAGAAGCAAGAGCAACCAGTTATGACTCAACAGGAAGGCCCACAACATGAGCACCAACAACAGATTCCTTGAGAAATTTAGGTTTGTTTGTACAATTGGAGAAGAAAATTAAGAAGCATCAATGGCGGCAAGTTCTTCTGCAGAAGGACAGCCTTTTTAGGGATGTGATTACTGATTAATCTAGAAACGCATGCGCATGTTTCTTTGTCTACCTTAATCTTAATATGGCTTATTAACATTAGATCAAAGTACAATTAGTGGGTCATTGTTTTTAATTTCTTCTTTTTTTAGCCGTGTACTCTTGTTTTGTTGTGGTTTTTAGTAAGATTCATCTCGGCAGCTTTTCTTCAGATTTGTCATCATGATGATTCATGAGAAAGAAATAGGCATCTGGTAGGCACAAAGTCTTGTCTCCAATTATTGCTACATTTATTCTTCACAATGTATTTTGTTATTTTAAGGATCTCTAGAACATGAATCCCACAAGCCCAAACTTCTCATATTATAATTTTCTCATTATTTCAAGGGTCTATAATATAATCATTTTACAACCCCAAACACCTCTCCTATCATAATTTCCTCAAATGACACAATCCCAAAACTTCATTCAAATACAACAATCAACAAAATCAAACAAAACCACTCCACAACACCCGTTCAAAAACAAAATCCAAACACCCTTAACTTCAAAAAAAAAAAAAAAAAAAAAAACTCTCCTCTTGAACCTACAAACTCTTCTTCCCTCCATTACTCATCATCACATCACCACCATTACTACTACTCGCAAGCTCGATCCGTTTCCTATGCTCCTCAACCTTATACTCCACAACCTCAATCCACAACCCCTTATCCAAAACGCAATCCTCTTTTCCATAAACGGCCGCTCTCAAACTCGCCATCAACTTTGCTATTTCCCGCCCCGAAAAGCCCTCCGTCTTCTCCGCCGCCCATCTCATCTCCTCCTCCCCTACTCCCTCAACCCTAATTCTAACATCTTCCCCCTTAAAAAACCCTAATTCGAACGACTTTTTTGAAGAACTTTCAACGTCTTTGTTGGTTATGTAGTTGTTGAAATATAGTTTGAGTAATTGGAAGCGTTCTTGAGGGCCGGGGAGAGGGAACTCGATGATGTCATCGATGCGGTCAGCGATGGCGGAGTCTAAATCGGAAGGACGGTTCGTCGCGAGGACTAAAACGATGTCGCGCGATTGGTCGCCCGTTCGGAATAAGAGCGCGTTTAGCGCGCTGCGTTGCGATTCGCTCATGTGCATACTGTTTCTCCTGAAATATTATTTAATTTTGTTATGTCATGTTATGTTGTGTATTGTATTAGTTTATTTCTCCAAAAGCTGGTTTTAGGGTTTGATCAACAATATTTTATATAGGTTTATTGTATAAATTATGATATGAAAGAAAGGCATAATACTTACTCGCATAAAAAGGCATCGGCCTCATCGATGAAAAGCAACAAGCCTTTTTTGGACTTTTTGGCCCAATCAAATATTTGATGGATTTTTGTGACCGCTTCCGATCCTAAAGGCGCCACGTCACCTCCCGTCATCATCGCATAATCCAAACCCTAATAACAGAAAGTAATAATAATAATATTTCCATTATTTTAATCCAAGAATTCACATATACTATACATAACAAATTAATATTGAAAAAAAATTAAATTACGGATTTCCAAGCCATTTGTCGAGCAAGTAGGCTTTTGTAATTATTTAACAAATAATAACAATAAAATTTTGTAACTATTGAACACACATGAATTACTACTATAAGCCAATAATTAAATTACAGATTTTTGAGCCATTTTTTGGCAACTATGGTTTTGTAACTATTTAACACATACAAATTACAATAAAATAAAATAAAAAACTTACGGTTTTTTGAGTCTGGCAACTAGGGTTTTGTCCGGACCATAAAATAAAACAACATTATTCTAAAACGAAACAACACCTTCTCCTTCATTTTGCAGCAATTTAACATATACGAATTATAACAAAACAAATAAATAAATAAAAAAAAATGAACTTACGGATTGTCGAGCCATTTGTCTGGCAACTAGGGTTTTGCCGGTGCCAGGCGGTCCATAAAACATCATATTCCTAAAAGGGGCATCATGCAATTTCGTATTTTGCGTCGCGCGCGCGATCTGCTGGATCCTGTTCTTCAGACTGGGATGCAGAATCACGTTCTCAAATGAAGAACCGTTCTTGGTAGAAGAATGATCTGAATTGCGCGCAATTCGTTTTGCAATTCCTGACCAAGGGTATTTAGAGATTGATGATTCGCGGATTAAAGAAGGCTGCCCCAGGATTCTGTTCACGTAGCCCCATAACACTCTCGCTCCTTCCCTAAAATAATATTAAAATAAGTATAGTATTTTTTTTTTATAAATAGATATTTAATTAAAAAAAAAGTGCCTAATTGTGTTAAATCTCCACTAATGGTGATAGATTAACATGTAGGGCTTTTTTGCAATTTAGCCATAATGTAAGGGTTTTTTTTTTCCTGCAAATTTCCCTATGTTTTGTTTTTTCAAATTTTATTTTTTTTAATAAATAGCAATTTAGTTTAAATAAAAACCTAAATTTGCAAAAAATCCCCTCTATTCTTCAAAAATTAAAAAAATACGACATAGTTGCTACCGTTAAATCTCCACTAACGGCGTTAGATTAACATGTAGGGGACCTTTTTGCAAATTTACTTAATTTTTAATTAAATATTAAATATTTTTACGGACCTGGTTGTATAAACGCCAGCAGCCAAAGCGGTTACTCCTCCAACCGCCATAACTAACTTACTTCTATCCGTCAACATCATTCTAAATCCACCTATTTTAATCAAAATCAAATTAACATAGTAAGTTAGTCATAAAAAGAGACTTGACAAAATATTCACAAATAAAAAGAGAAATTTGCAAGAGATACCACCCTAAATTTTGCCTAAATTGCAATTCTCCAAAGAATAGAAAGTTTTTTTTTTCTTTTCCAAATATCACATACTTGAAACTTTTTATGAAAACAAAAACCTTCAATATGTCCAAAAGTGGTATTAATGGCGGCAAGCCACTTCTCTCTCTCTCCGCTCAATTTCTCACTCATCATCCTCCTATTAACATCCTCAGCCAATCTCGCCTCGTGGGCCCGGCCCTCGGCCTCGGCCAAAGCCCTAACCCTAATTGTTTCTCTCTCTAGCTCGGCCCTCTCTCTCTCCGTCTGACGCGTCTGCGCCTGGATCTGCTCTTCTGACGCGCGCCGAGACTGTTCTTTGCGCACCGAGGATTCTTCCTGCATTCTCACCAGCTCTTGGTTTTGGAGTCTTTTCGCCTCGTTCTCTGTCTGTTAAGAGAGAAATATGTTGCTAAACTTTAAATCTTTGATCCAATTAAATGCGTAAACTTTGAATCTTCGCCTCCTCCTCTGTCTAAAATGTCAGAAAAATGCTAAATTTGCAAAAAAGCCCCTGCATTATGCTTAAATTGAAAAAAAAATCCCTGCTTTCTTGGAAATTGAGAAAAATATTTCTTCAGAAACAGAAACGTTAATTAATATCTAAAAAATATTTTCTGAGTGATTAAAGTAGTAAAACTAATTGTGTAAACCTCCAAATAAAGGTAGGGTTTTTTTTTTGCAAATTTGACGATAATGTATGTGGGGGCTATTTTGCAATTTTGACGATAATGTATGGAGGGGCTTTTTTGCAATTTTGACGATAATGTATGTGGGGGCTATTTTTGCAAATTTCCAAAAATATTATTATATGACATGTGTAAAGTTTGTTAAACTGACCTGCATTCTTTTGCGAGCGAGTTCATCTTCGTAACGAGCCATTTGGGCTTTGGCTTGAGCTTGTTGCTGGACGAGATTTCTCTGTTCTTCCGCTAATTTACGTTGCTTTTCCTGTAATTATTGCAATAATGTTTGATTGGTTTTGAGATTAAGGAAGAAGGAGAGAGAAGGATGGATGGATTACTATGTCCAAAAGAGATTGGTTGGCTTGATACTGAGCCTTTTCAGCTGCCAGCTCAGCGAGTCGCGATTCCTCTTGCTTTCTCATCAGCTCAAACACCTTCAAAACGATTAAATTCAGAACCACACAAAAAGAGAGGATTATTCTAAAAAAAGTCGAGTTCTTTCTTTCGTTTCAATGGCGCAATTAAACAAACACCTGTTTGGCAAGAGGAGAGCTATTGATTTCTCTCAAAGCTTTGGCACCACGCTCCAGCGACTCAGGATCAAAACCGCCAGTTGGACCAGACGGTTCCGACGAGTCGGCCCCACTCGATTCACTCGCCGTTGCCGGAGGCGGAGCCGGCGAAGGGTTGCCGGAAGATCGGAAAGGGAAGAAGAAGGACCCGTCGGCGTAAGCCACGTCTGATGACATCATCGCCGCCGCCGCCGCCGTTGCGGTCACGGCGGCCGGAGTCCGTACGAGGCGCCACATTGCGAGAGAGGGGGGTTTTAGAGAGGGTTTTGGAAAGGAAATGGAAGTGTTTAGTTTGGTGCTCTGTTAATGGTGTTGGAAAGTTTATTGTTTGGATTGGGCCAGTTTGTTAATTAATTAGGCCTAAATAGAATTTGAAATATGGATTTAAAATTATGGTCCAAATATATTGTGAAGTTTGTGTCAGTTGTTGATCATAATTAGCTATAGTTGGTTACTTTTGGTCTTATGAAGTATGTTAAGGTAATAATTAGCAACATAGCTGAGAAAGACATGGAATACATTTCTTACATATAGTAACAAGGATAAACGACAGAACTACATGATATTAATTATCTAGTTGTAATGCTAAGATAAGATTACAACAGCATTATAACGACAGAACTACATGGATATTAATTATCTAGTTGTAACAACAGTTAATTATAAACGACAGAACTACATGGATATTAATTATCTAGTTGTAATGCTAAGATAAGATTACAACAGCTAATTAAACTATATATACACACTTGATGAAGCATGCAAATAAATAAGTTGGAAGTTTGCTTCCATTGCTTTCTAGAAATTATACTTGGTATTTCCTTGAACTTCACTATACAGTACCTCAGCCTGAAATAAAATAAATAAAGGTAGTTTAGTAATTTCACAATTTGTATTTCTGTCACATCAGTGAAAAAACAAATAAAGTGAGAGAGTACAAAAACTTGGAACCACATGAAGAGGGAGAAGAATAAAATTTAAGGTGGACAATTATTATATTTAACTAGAGGTTTAGTTTAATCTCAAAGAACAGTACTAACAAAAGCTAATTACCTTTTAAAGAATTGTGAAAGGTACCCTCAATAGTTAAAATGGTCATTACAAAAAATGAATGGACCTTTTGAAAATCGATCAAATTTTTATATTTAACTATTGTTGATTCATCCAAACAGCCAAAAATTATGTCAGCACTAAAATCTTACTTACCAACAAATTAAAATTTCATATCAATCATATGGAGACAACAAATGATGACATTAACAAAAGAAGATATATAAGAAACTAAATTATACAAAGTTGCCTATCATCATTGATTTACCACCTGAATATGAAGAGTTATTACATCCATTTGAATAACTTATTTGGCCGCCACCCTCAATTTGTTGTAGATCTTCTAGAAGCTCTTCATAGTGTCTCTTCACCTCTTCCGCAGACTTTCCGCCGACGAAACGCGCCACGTTCTGCCACCTGTCTGGCGTGTCCTTGTCATAAACAGCAAGAGCTCGCTCGAACAGTTTGTTCTGCTTAGTTGTCCATGCGGATCCTGAACTTCGAGACATAGAACCTGACGCCATTTTTGTTAGATTTGAAGAATTTAGTGAGAAATTAGGGTTTAGTGAGGAGAGGAGACTAGCTCTAGCTGTGTTTTGAGTTTTGAATGTAGAACAAATGGATGCATGCTTGCTTCTTATAAGGAGGGGTGGGTGCGATTTTTTTGAATCTTTGATGCTGATGTGGCATGGCAAGTTGAAGAATAATCTGTGTGTGTGTTGTATTTTTTTTTTAAAATGTGTGTGTTTTGGTTTATCATGTTTAAGAAGCTTGGAGGAATCACAATCAAATTAATGGACGGAGAGAAGATAAGGGGCCCTTTCACCTATTTTTTGTCTCCCTATCATCTCATTAAGAGCATGGTTTCTCATGTTTTTTCCATCTATTTATAGTTATTGTAATAGTTTGCATGTTTGCCACTATTAACACATCATAAATGTGCATCTTTCAATCTAATATTATGTGGATGTCTAATTTCTAAACATTACCTTTTTTTTTTTTGAAGGAGTCTAAACATTGCCTTAATTAGGTTAAATCCTAAATTTCTTCTTAAGATGGAATCTTAAATAAAAAACAATAGGGAAATTTGCAAAAACGCCCCTGCCTTATTGGAAATTGCAAAAACGCCCCTACATTATTGCTTAAATTGCAAAAAAAAATCCTACCGTTAGATTGAAATTAACACCGTTAGTTTCAGTTGTTTAATCACTTCAAAATTATTCTTTTTAAATATTAATTAATATTTTATCTAAAAATTATATTTCTTAAAAAATATATTTAAATCTATTTTAAAGAAAAAAACCGAAATTTTTTTTGTTATTGTAAAAAATTTGTTTCAGGAAATTTTTTTGTTTCGGGAACATATATTTTTAATAAAACAATTTACTGAAAAATAATATTTTTTTTTAATATTAAAAAAAATACTTTTTCATAATTATTTTTAAAATACTTTTTCTACAAGAATGTTAATTATCATTTAAAAAATAATTTTGAAGTGATTAAACTACTGAAACTTACGGCGTTAGCTTCAATATAACGGTAGGGGCTTTCTTGCAATTTTAGCAATAATGCAGGGGCTTTTTTGCAATGTCCAATAAGGCAGGGGCTTTTTTGCAAATTTCTCAAAACAATAATTAATTGAGACCTGCTACAACACGACACGCTGTAGCACGACTGTTCACGATGGGATCAAATAACAGTATATATAATTTATTTTCTAATAACAATATATACATAACAATATATATAATTTATTTTGTAATAACAGTATATACATAAAAAGTGAAAACAGTATATAAAAATGGAAAAACAATATATAAAATGGGAAAACAGTATATAAAAGTAAAAAAATAAAAAATACACAAAGAATAAATAATAGTATATTAAATGGCAAAACAATATATAAAATGAGAAAACAATATATAAAATAAAACAAAACAGTATATCTACAGTTTGTCGTGCTACAGTCATGCTACAGTGTCGTCGTATTTGCACATTTCCCTAATTAATTAATCACCTTCTGGATCCATGCATTGAGACACTGTGTATAGTTTATATTTTCATTTTGCTCAATTTTTTAATTTTTTTTTCTTGTAATATAAAATTTATTTGATTTGAACGACAGGTGCACCTCAAAATTTTGGAGATTCAAAAGGAAAAATTGAGAGGTAATAAAGAAAGTTTAGGGGATAATTTTACATATCATTTGCAAGGTTGTAGGCCAATTTTTTTTTTTAAATACAAAAAAAAGTTGCAGACCAAAATTTGTACTCCAAACTGCAAATTTGTACAATGATTCCTATGAGCAAAGAAGCTTCCAAGCAAATAGATTTAATGACAATAAATAAGCCACGTATCTCAAATAAACAACTGCCCCTCCTTATTTGTTCCAAAAAAAAGAATTGGGATCTCCATCCATTTGAGCTTCAACATGGCATATTAATATATTATACAAAATAATATCTTTTAAGTTCATATTCATTCAAAAAAAATATCTTGAAGTTCATACAATGGATATGGAGGCTTCAGGGTCAGGTTTACCGATTTAGATAAATGATTTTTTTTTAGAGGCGTTAGATAAATGAAAATTTTAATAACCGAACATTGTAAAACTCTTTTTTTTTCTTTAATTTATTATATTCTCCAGTAGGCTCTTCGCCTACTGATACTTCAAAAAAAGAAAGTTTTATTTAATAACAAAATCAACTTTCGCTCATAAACAAATTAAATTCACTTATCGCCTACAAATAGAAAGGGAAACTTGAGAGTTTTTTTCAATTATTTTTCTTGTTTGCATTGTCTTAGTGTGATGATTAAGACATCTAAATGTTTTTAGAAACATTATATGGATCTGATAGCAAGTAGGAACTGGTAGGAATTGTAGTTTTTTGAATCAGATTCGTATCAAAATTAGCTTATATGGAGTTTGTTGATATAACAAAGAAGCTTCTTTAGTATATAAAACCAAGATTTTATGCATATATTTATATATCAAATAGATTCGTCATGATATGAGATGAATCAAGTTTTAAGTAGCCCAAGTTGGCCACTGCCGACTAGCCTCTCATTATTCTTTACTAATTCACTATTTTTCCTAAGAAAGTAAAAAGGATATTTCAAAACCGTCAAGATTAAGTTTCTCCTCATTTTCTATGTTTGCTTTTTAACTTCAAGTAGGCAAGAGTATAGGTAATAAATAATTGAAATGATACCCAAAGCAAATTGTTAACTTTGGAACTAGAGTATAGAGTAAAATATAATATCCTACTATATCAGTACTTTTTGTTAAAATTAAAGAAAATAATAAAAATAAAGAGTTTTGAATGATCATAAAATCATATTATTTTTTTTCTTTCATTATAAGTAGAGTACCACAAAATTTGGTAACTCAAACGGTAAGACATCTCGTTAATTTTGAGAGAGATAATGTATTTAGTTTAATATTAGCAAGTGTAACAACTTATTAATTGTGAGCTGTCTAAATAAAATATAGTAGAATACCAATATATACATTCCCTAATTTAAAAAAAAAGCAGTTGATATGATATAGATTGACTTGTATACTGACCTAACAATCTGAATAGTTGTATTGAATCAGTATATCATTTGAAATGTAACACATACACAGTTGGATCTATGCAAGTTTGTGTGTAACATGAGCTGTATTAATTATTGGATTGCTGATTAGTACAATGTTCCAAAAGAAAGATGCGATAGCCAAAAAGAGATGAATAGTGTCGTTGGCAATGGTACTTGGCTAAGTTGGATTTTTGCACGATGAAATATGCATGCTGTGATCCAACCAAGCGAAATTTTGGACATTAACTCAAAATATATATTTATGACCGATTTATTTGGATATTATTATATATGGTTCAGATTTATTCTGCCCCTCCCAAGCATTTGTTCTCTATGTTTGCCAACTTCAATTTTTTAATGCTAGCTAATACTCTACTAAACTACTTCTATTACCTTATATATAATAGTAGGATTAAACTAGAGTTGCATATTAAACAAATTAAACATTTAATCAACAACTCAAAGTGTCCTTGTAAATTTTATCAATAGATCTTTTTTTTCAAGAAGTACGACAAAACCAGGCTGGATCTCAATTAATAGTGGCACGCAATCTGACAACTCCTAGCACTTACAATGTCTAATCGGGTATTTGAGAATTTTATTAATAGATCATCATAGAACAATAAATTTTGCTTCATCTCATATAGTTAGGAGTAGGGCTGTCAACGAGCCGAGCCGAGTCGAGCCAGGCCCAGCTCGAGCTCGGCTCGATAACAATATATGTTTCGAGCTGGTTTGCTCGGCTCGAGCTCGGCTCGTTTAAACTCGAGCCAGCTCCGCTCGGCTCGGCTGGCTCGGCAAGGATTTTTTATTTTGTAAAATCATAATTTTGTTGAAATAAAAATAATAAAAATCAAATAAAATCTAATTATAAAAATTACAGCTAGAAAAAAGCAATATAACCCAAAGAACAACATGAAAAACAACAAAAATAAAAATAATATAACTAAATTTTAGGGTTTTCTATAATTAATCGAGCCACGAGCCGAGCCGAGCTAGAGCTGGCTCGGCTC
Source organism: Juncus inflexus (assembly GCA_024447665.1). NCBI lineage: Eukaryota > Viridiplantae > Streptophyta > Magnoliopsida > Poales > Juncaceae > Juncus > Juncus inflexus. The sequence goes on along the minus strand of JAJHPC010000007.1, from coordinate 12,938,681 downwards.
GGCTCGGCTCGGCTCGGCTCGGCTCGTTTAGATTCGAGCTCGGCTCGGCTCGGCTCGGTTAAGTTTCGAGCTGTTTCGACTCGAGCTGTTTCGAGCTTTTATCGAGCGATTTCGAGCGAGCTACCGAGTCACGAGCTTTTTTTGCCGGCCCTAGTTAGGAGTGAGATATTACCAGCTAAACATGGACAAAGTCAAAAGTAGTTTATTTTTTCTCTTGCAAGATGAATGACAAATTAATGATCGACTTTTTTTCGCTAAACTGAGACGGATCCATCCCGTACTCATGACCTTTCAGTTAAATAAGAAGAGATTTATACACAGATAATAAAAAAGAAAAATCATAAAACGAAAGAAAAAGCGGCACATATCGTCGTGTACTTGTTGCGAATAGCAGCAATGCAACATGTGCTTGAGACACTACCACACCCGAGAGTTAACCCTCGAGTAGATTGTCCGTTTAAAATGCTTAAACCAAATTGTAATTAATAGATCTTAATTATTTAAAACACATCTCATAGCTTTCTCTTTGGAATCATGCATGAAATACAAATGGTACATGGCCTATGTTTTGGACATAATAAGTTTAGAATACATTTAATCCAAAAAGAAAAACAATTTCAGAATAGATCAAGGTGTACCTTTATAAAATGATACTTTGTAGAATACATCAAGGTATACCTTTATAAAAAGATACTTAATACATCAAAGTATACCTTTATAAAAAGATACTTGTGTCAAAATCATACACAATTTGACACCACAAATTTGACTGTATAACCAAAATAGTGTAGGGGACTACATATATATAATTGAGGTCATAGAAATTACAAATATGACAAATTACCATTTGGTACATTTCTTTTTTTCCTCAATAATTTTAAGATTCTCTTTTTATCTCAAGAACTAAGCATAGAAATGGCTTTTTTGGCTGCGCGAGAACCTGTGATGGGTCCATTTTTTTTTAATGTCACCAAGTTGGGGGGAAATAAATTCAAAGCATAATCATAATTCGCATCTATCTTTCTAACTTTTTTATCTGTCTATCTGGATGGCATATACTAATATACTGAGTACCCAACTTTAGCAAGTATCAGTTGATCATTTAACTTTTTTTTTTGGTTAAAACCATTAACCATTATTTTATACCTACATACAAAGCTGAGTTTTTCTCGTGACACGTGTCCATCTTTTTAGGGCTTTGTTTCTTCTCTCCAAATTGTACCCAACATATTCAATTTTTTGTTTTTTTTGTTTCATATCTCTAAATTGAACACAATTTCTTTAGTACTCTATTTTTTACATAAAAATATTAAAAATTAAGAATGATTCGTTATATGAAATTTTGAGCATTTTAAATTGCAAAATTTGAAAGCGTGACGGATCTGAGAACCCCCAAAACACGATGCAATTTTGTATATACTATTTTTTCCGTTCTACGATATACCACTTTTAAAAATTATTTTAACTGTTTTACGTATATATCGCTATATGAAATGTAATATAATCCAATTTTAGTCAAAAACATGATGGATTTCTCATACCAAATTTAGTCATATGTCTTAAAAATATAAAATATATGATAAAATTTATTATTATTAAAAAGTGAAAAAACATATGTAGTACTATATAATTTAAAAGTCTAATAACATAAATCATATTTTTGAAAAAACTTATATTAAAAAAAATTGTTTCTAATAATACTATTGAAAAGAACCTTTAAAAATAACATAAAAATATCATTATAAAAAATGTTATTTAGAAAAAGACTATTTTCTTGGAAATACTACTAAAATATATTAATAAAAATAGAATTTTTTTTTGTGTATATAATGTTTCAATTGTTTCTTCAATATCTTTATAAGTTTTATTTTTTTCCGGAAATAGTGAAAAATATTTTTATGTTTTCTTTTACATTTTGTGTTAGTTGGTGTCATATTAAAAGTTCTTACTTCATACTTGAGTTATTTTTGACATTCATCCAATCAATATTAGTATAATTTAGTTATATTATAACTATTATTTTAAGGATATTTAAACAATCCAAATAAATTTTAATTGGATGATAATTACAATAAAATTTTAATTTTAGTATCATTACCGACAAAAGTCTTCAATTTTTGTATCATTAAGATTATGTTGTCTACAAACTAACTTATGTGATTTCGCTCATTCCATTATTTATTTAAGTTGCAACAAATTTTTTTTCTTTCTAAAATATATATTGACATATCAATTCTAACGCACCTATTTAAATATTAGAGATTGTTGACACATGTCCAAGTTTTGGTTTTTTTGTTTCTCATATACAAATTGTACACAATTTATTTAATACTATTTTACACAAAATATTAAGAATGTTACATTATATGAAAATTTGAGCATTTTAAATTGGGGAGTCTCGAAATCGCGACAGGATTATGCCCAAAACACGATGGAATTCTCGTATATACTATTTTTAGCTTTTCAACATATTATTTTTAATATATTGTTTTCAATGTGTTACATATATATTACTATTAAAATATAAAACCTACGATAATCCAATTTAGTCTAAAACACGATGAATTTCAATTACCAAATTTAGCCACGTGTCTTAAAATATAAAACCTATGATATAATAATTTAAAATTTATTACTATATATTTAAAAGTCTAATAAAATAAATCATGTTTTTAAAAAAACTTATCTTACAAAATTTGTTTTTAAAAAATGTTTTGAAATGAACTTTTAAAAAGAAATCTTAAGAATATTATTATAAAAAAAAAAGTTATTTACAAAATACTATTTTCTTGGAAATACTACTAAAAGAATATTCATAAATATAATTTCTAGAGAAAAAACTTTGTGTTAATAATGTTTTGATTTTGTTTTTTTCAACAATTTTTTTTAAGTTTTGTTTTTTTTCCGGCAATTGTGAAAATATTTTTATGTTTTCTTTTGCATTTTGTGCCATTTGGTATCATAAAAATTATTACTTCCTACTTGAGTTATTATTTACATCCATCCAATCAATTTTAGTATGATATAGTTATATTATAACTATTATTTTAAGGATATTTTAACAATGTAAATAAATTTTAATTGCATGATACTTACAATAAAATTTCAATTTTAGTATCATTAAATTATTTTGTCTACAAACAAATATATGGAATTCTGTCCGTTCCATTATTTATTTAAGCTGCAATAATTTTTTATAAATATATATTGACATATCAATTTTAATACATCTATTTAAATATTAATATATTAGCCTTTAAGATTATATGCTTACATCTATTACTTTTAGAAAATAATGCTCTTGTAAAAAAAAAAATTGCATAATTTATCATCAAACTACTAAAAAATCAAACCATACTTATTTATCGAGCAAGTTAAATTATGATTACACCGAAGAGGAGCAAGGGTACTCGCTAGTTCATCATAAAAGCATGAAAATTGGACTTCATCCATGTTTGAACCGTATAATTTTCAAGTTTATCTCATGGCCGACATGTATAAGGCGTAAATATAAGTTAGATTAATTTTGTTCCTAAATAACTAGTATAGTCTAGTCTAATCTAGTATTATTCGTTAAATATAAAGTTTATATAATGCGTAATGACATTGTCACTGTAGTGAATATTGGTACTTTCTATCATATCCATTGTGAAAAGCAGAGGTTGATTTAATGTAGAAATGGGTAAAAATGGTAAAACTTGGAAACGAAAATTTCCAGCATAAGAGATTTGATATGTTTTCTATATTTATATTTTGACTAGAAAGGTGGATTCGATGTGTATATAAATGAAAAATGAATTAAAAAAAGGTGGCAGACAGAATCAGAGAGTAAAATAAAAGATAAAGAATCTGTGGCTAAGATTCACATGGTTAAAGGCAAGGCTTGTAGAAAACAAAGAATTTATTTTGTTTTTCTAAGATCTTTAATTAATGAAGACTAAAATAACTCTTTTTTAATAAAAAAAATGTAATATTATAATAAACTAAACAACAAAACAAGTTAAAGTTTTTTCAATACAGTGTTAGTTTTGTAAATGTATTTTACTTTATATTTTATCAGAAAGCAACAGAGAAAGAAAATTGGCAAATGTGTCTTCATTTGGGCTTCGATGGGCTTGGATCTAAAATTGGGCTGTCAATTAATCCAAGAAATCTATAGTGATTTTAATGGCTGATAAATGATACATCGATGAACTGGATTTATTTGTATATGCGGCATATAATGATTAATGATTGAGTGAAATTCTTGAATAACTGGAGATCTCCCATTCCTAATTTCTCATTCTCTCTCTTTCCCTCCCGGCTTCCGCCGCCGTCATCTCCGGTCGCCGCTGCTGCAATCCGCCTCTCCTTCGGTCGGTCTACTTTGGGAACTATACCAATTCCTAGCCATGAAAAGTTTTTTTTTACTCTTCTTTCTAGCAATTTTAGTTGAATTTCATTAATTTGTATGTCTCAAAATATTTTGCAACATTAAAATTTCATTTTTAGGTGGCTTTGTGATAAATAAACCCTCTGGCTTGCAAGTTCTATATGGAGGCCTTTTCCACCAGTTTTAACTCAACTCAAATGGAAGAATTGTGTGGTTCAAATTCAAGCTCAAATTTAAAAATCAAAGCAAGTCAAAAAGGAAGCTTCGCCTGAAGAGTGCAATCAAGCTGTAGAAGGTTTAAACACAGTAAAACCCAAATCTAAAGCCAATGTGGCGGTACAGGAAGTACAAAAACCGGTACAAAAAATGGAACGGTAATTTTGGGTATCGGTCCCACTTTAAAACCCATTGCTTCTATGAGCAGGTAATTTGGAAAATTACGTATAAATAAATGCACAATTTTGTCCATGTAGTTCAATTGAATTGCAATTTGGCCCTTGTACTTTCGATTTAAGCTTTTTGTTCCATGTACGTTATAGTATCTTACGCAAGGACTAATCATTCAAGTTTTCACAAAGTAGAGGGACTAAATTGCAAATCCAATTAAATTATAGGGACTAACCGACAATAGTGCATTCATTTATCCTTAAAGAGTTTGTTTCTTTTTCCATTTTTTAGGCTTAAGTTTGTATTTTTGTTTTTACTCAGGGACTTAAGTTTGTATCTTTTTAGATTTATAGGGTTTCATTCTCCATTTTTTAATGTCAATTTTGTAATTATTAGGGTTAATTTTATATTTTTTCATTTAGGGTTAGTTGTATATATATATATTTTTTACATTTTTAGCGCCAAATTCTCATTTTTCTTGGGTCCAGTCAGTTTCATTTTACATTTTTATATTTTCCGCATCAATTTCATTACTTTTTTTAATAATGGCTGAGCGGGCGGTGAAACTGACCCACTGAAAAGAGTTCTTTTTTTAATTATGGAGTTGTTGCTGCCGGTGTTTTTAAAGCTGTTTCCGTCCACATTTCAGGTTAAGATGAAAGAAGAGCTCTTTGCAAAACAATTTTTTTTCTTTTTTGCAAAACACACGCTTTTTTTTATACAAAACCTCACTTATAACAAACACAACAAAAAAATAAACGCATCATGACAATTTTCTTCATTTATTAAATTTATTAGATAATGAAGGACTTGAAGCATTAAAAATCAGCCCTAAGTTTTGAAAAAGCTCAATTCTTCATTTCTTGATCAATTTAATTGTTTATAATGGCTCACCAATAAATCTATTAATGTTATTTATTTATATTTTTTTTGAAGGTTGTGACCTCTCAGGAGATTTAAATTAAGGAAAATGGAAAAGAAATGCGGAAAATGAGCTCTTCAAAAAGCCTAAAAAATCTAATTGATATATATCCAACTACTCCAAACAATGCAAAAATGGCTGAAATTAACTCCCATTAAATGCTGCAAACATATCCAATCAAATTAAACATGTAATTTCCAATTAAACATTAACAGTTAATATTGATGAAATTTTTGTTGGTACTTCTTAAAACTTTTGCAGGCACATACTTGAAATTTTTACTGGCTATAATCACAATATGTTTAAAATTTTGTGCTTTATAATTCTTGCTTATATTTTATATATTTTCCTTATGAAATAATTAATAAAAAATTTCATACCCGCCGCATCGCTTGAGATGCATCCTAGTTACATTTTATTTCTTTCTTTTTGAATGCAAGCTTCATTTTCTTACTAGATTAGACCAAGTCTTTTGTCCAAGTAAGTTGATTTAATATAATTGGTCCTACATATCTATCCTGAAAGAATTCAAGTCCTAAACAAGGGTAGGTTAGATTATTTTATTTTTTATTTTTGAAAAGATTCGGAGAGGGATCTTTGTCCCTCGTCCAAATTTGATTAGATTAAATTAGGTTAGGTTAGGTTAGAACTCAATTCATTATTTCCATATGGAGTTTCGATTCTCTCTGGCTTGTAATCTGTGTAATTTATATCAACAACTCAATAAGCTTTGAGACCCACAATAATTGGCTCGCTACACATGCCACATTTCAAAATAGGTCGTTAATTCACTTTCAGTTGAAGTTAGTTGGGATTCTTTAGAATTAGGTTAAGTAATCATTTTCGTATTTCTCTAAAAATTGAAAAGATTAATTGCATTTACCATTCCATCAATTCATGTTTTCCCCCAAATTATATACATAATACATTATACAAATAAGATATTACAAGTTAGATACAAATATGTAAATAACAATTCATCAGTAATTTTTTTTTTTTTTTTTTTTGTGAATTCCATCAGTAATTTATTATGTGACAAATAATTTGTATGTATTATTATACAAAAATTGTGGTGGTGATGAAAAGAACTCAAAATGGAGATAACTAGGGCATAATAAGAAGAAACAAGGACCTTAAATTTGGTGTGAGGTTGCCTTTTGAGAAGGTAAAAGTGATTGGGACTTGAATTGTCAGTACGTGAGAAGTACATTTTTTTAGAGTAATTTTTTTTAAGGGTACAATTCTTTAAGGGTAGATTTTTTTGGAATTAGTCACTGGAAAGGGTAGATTTTTTTAATATAAGTTTATAAGTAATTAAGATATTGTCATACATGAAAAGTACATATTAATATATTGACAAGTTCTATAAGCAAATAATATGTATTTAAGAACTTAAGAACCAGTCATCAAGTCGAACCAAATATTTTCCACTCGTCATTTTCTTTGTGATGATGAGGTCATATATAAATTTTAAGAATTGACCAAAAATAAAGTATTTGTGAACAGTACACGTCTTGGTGAGGAAAGATCAATTCAAAAGTCTTGTATCGATCAACTCTAAATTCTTAAGCTTTAATACTCTGATATTTTCCGAATATCGAAAAATTAACAATTTCATACTTTTCTTAATAATACAATTTTATACTTTTGGGACCAAATTCCCCAGAAAAAATATTTTGGGACCATGAGAGGAACTTGGTGATACGATAATGATATGTGAACTAAGTCTCTTGTAATCTATACTTTTTAGTACTAAAAAAAAAGTAAATGTGATATATTTGAAGAACATCTTTTTGTTTTGACAACCAATTTGTAATTATTCTCGATCTGAAACTGCCACCAAATATCGTGTATACGGAACAGGACTCATTTGAGACATTCCAAACTGATTCAATTCACACGCTTATAATTTAAAATATAAAATGTCAAGTTGTTATACAAAGAATAATACAAATAGCAAATTGTGCACTTTTGACATTTGAATTTGAATCACCTTCCCTTCGGTTTAGTTGACCTCTCTTCATATAAACATTTCTGTTCTCATTTCTTTTCTAATTTGGGTTTTGTTGGTCCAATTCAAACATAAAAAATAAAAACACATAAGTATAAAACTTACAAAATAACGAAAATAATGGAGATATATTTTGTAATAATAATGGAGATATATATTTGTAATAACAAAAGTTGATGTCTGATGTAAAAATGGATATTGTGACACATTTGTTTGTTTGCTGATTGTTCTTTGCACTTCGCATTAAATATCGAATCAAGAGCGCCCATCATAGACTAGTCAACAAATACTCCTACGTTGACTAGTATAGTATTGCTTCTACCAGGGACTATAATTTCTATTTACAATTTGTAGAGGTTTCTTATGAAAATATATTTTTATTTTTGATAAATTTTTTTATTTTCTATTTTTTGTTGGATTTTTTGTTGGTGAGAAAGTCAATAGAGGAAGCTAGAAACGGGTAATCTACCATTACGTAATTGACTGAAAATTGTCTGAGAAAAAAAAATGCGGTTTTCAGATGATTCCATTTCACCCCTTGTAAAATATATTAACTGTTTTTTATGCAAAACTTTGTTTATTGAGAACAGCCAAATTATGAATTCCACAAGGTTGATGTAGAAAAGGATATGAAGACGTGGGACTCACAAACCGCAAAAAAGAGAGAATTTTCTTTCAAGTGTCATATCTCTCATACGGGTTAGGTCCTCTCTCTCTCTCCAGTGGCTTCAAGTTCCAATCTCCCTCTTCTCTGCTAGGCTCTCTCATATATATCTCAGCTACAAGTTCCAATCGTCTTCATATATATCTTGAAGGGTTGTTTGTCTGCAATCGATTTATGCGAGTGAATATCTGTTTCTTCTTCAAAGTCTCATCTCTTTTCAGGTTTCATCTTCTTCTCTAACTACCTTTCCTCTTTTGTTTGGTTAAAGTAATAAAACTGATTGATTATCTACTTTTCTGTAATGGGTCTTCAGCTTTTTTTTTTGTTTTTTTTTTTGGTTTTGGGTTCATTTTTTTAATAGAAAAATGAAAAAAGGAAAAAAGAACCTTTTGTATTAGGCTGAATCTGAAACGCTATACCTATGGGATAGGGAGAGAGGAAGAAGAACAAATCGAAGCTGAATCTGAATTGCATATCTATTGATTGGTTATTTGATTTATTTTTGCCTAAATTCATTTTGAGTTATGCTAATCTTTTTTCTTACCATTACTTTTAACAAGGCTGAAAAAGTTAACTATCACAACTTTAATCTTAATATCATACTGATATCAAATATTGATTTAAAAACGTAACACTGAGGGTCTCAATCTCAGAAAAAAATAAAAGGAAAAATATTAAAAAAAGAGAGAAAAAACTGAAGGCCAAACAGGGCATAAGGATATTCTGAAGATTTGAAACAGAACATACTCTGTTTTCTCATTATACTATTTATGTTTATGTAGAGAAGTAGAACCCAGTTAATCACCATCAGTTTCCTATTTAAGCAATTTAATACTTTTTTCACAGATAAAAAGAAAAAGATAGAGCTTCATAAATTCCGAAGTTCATGGAGAGCGACACTAATTCCGAAATAAAGGTTAGTTGTTATTACTTTTTTAACAACATTACTAATATCTTTTTCCAAATAAAAATGCCATAATATTTAATTTTTGTGCAATATTTTTATATAGGTGCATGCATCAATAAAAAACATCACATGTTTTTTATATACTTTCATATATTTTTTTCAAATAAAAACATCATATAATTTTTGTGACAATATTTTTTGTATAGGTGCATGCAACGATATGCATGACATTAAATGATATATTAAAAAAGGTGGGTTGGATTTTACCGGCAATAGAATTGGCCCGACCCGGTTCGAGACTCGGCATTCAAGAATTGTGCTCATTAAATCAAAATTTAGAAAAAGGAAAACTTCTTATTCAACATTGCAGAGAGTCTAGCAAACTCTACTTGGTAATTAAATTCCTCCGTTATTTTATTAAATTATTTATCTAATATTAGTTTATAACAAAAGATTGTGTCGTATGTATACTTATTATTTTGGATTATTTGTTGCTATTATTTTATAATAATAAATAGGCTATGACTAGTGAGGCTACTTTATTGCGGTGTGAAAGAATAATAAGCTCGTTGTGTCAAAGCTTGTGTCTTATGCAAACATTGGTACCGACTTTACTTGCCACTCAGGTACCAAATACACACACACACACACACACACACACACACATATATATATATATATATATATATATATATATATATATATATATATATATATATATATATATCAGCGTCGCAAATAGCGGCGTTATAGCGGTTCTCGAAGCTAAACGCTGCATGCAGCGGTTTTGTTGCGGTGTAGCGTTTTTCGACGATTTAGCAGTGAAACGGTTCGCCATAGCGGTGTTGCGTGTGTGTTGCGGTATAACGGTCTGAATAGGGTTTTTGATGGATTTTTTTAATTGATTTTTTAATGGATTTTTTTTAATGGATATGTTGTATTTTAATATTAATCATATTTTGATTTTGGACATCTAATTTTTGACAAGAACATTTTAAACTTTTATTATTAATATTTTAGTAATAATCATATTTTAGTGTTGCATATTTCTTCTTTTAGATTTTGTAGTGCATATTTTACATAGTGGTATATAGGAAAAAAAATATTATCCACTATAAAAATGTATCTCCGCAATATCTACGCTATACGCTGCATTATACACAATTCTCTACATGAAAATCCTAAACGCAACACACCACTAAACGCTATTTGCAACCTTGATATATATATATTTCTTTTCACAATAGTCCAATTATTTGTATTATTTCCAAATTCGGCCAACAAAAACAGAGTCAACCTAGTAATAATATACCATTACTAGAGGTTACAATTATATTTTTATTTAACATTTATTATTATTGCACTTATTTACAGATTGCTGAGATAATAGATTACATAAATGATGCGAAATTCAGTTTAAATGCGTCAGAAGAAGAAGCGGGAAAATCGCTTTTGGGATTATTACGCCAAACCGACTCAATTGAAGAACACGAATTTGAAACATTCCAATTTGTCGCCTCAAAATTAAGCCTAACGACCCCTAAATCTGTTTTAATCGAAAAGAGGTCCCTTAAGAAATTACTCCAAAGCATTTCGGGCCGTAAAGACCCCAAAAGAGAAGGTATCCTTACATTCTTCTTATACCTAATAAAAAAGTATGGGCAAAACCCTGACCCTAATTCTACCAAAAAATATGTTAAAAAAGTGGTAAAACTAAATGCGAGTAATTATACAAGTCAACCCCCTTTGGAATTTATTTGCCCTATTTCTTCAAAATTAATGCACGATCCGGTTATTATTTCGACGGGTCAAACTTATGAGAGAGAAAATATAAAGAAATGGTTTGAAGATGGAAATGACACGTGCCCTAAAACCAAAGTCAAATTGGATAATTTCACACTTATTCCAAATAGTTCCATGCGAGACCTAATCGCCAGCTGGCGCAAAAAACATTCTGCTGATAAAAGTCAACCCGGTCAACCCTGTCACTTAATTCAGGAAGAGAGAGAAGAGGAATTGGAGTCAAATTCAACGGGAAATAATACAGAATATTTTAGTTTGTCAGAGACTCTGCAGAGCCAATACTCGATTTCTAGCATAAAAGACCTTTCTACCCCTGTGATATGTGCCAAAGTTGGAAATATTATGTTTCAAAGAGACCATAGTAGTGTGTCTTTCATTTCATCCGATGCGAGTTATATATCTGAGTCGTCACATTATTTTAATGAAACCGAGGGCCTAAATGAAAAGTTGTTCGAATTATTTCCGTGGAGCGATGATTTTCAAAAATACGGGTCTTTTTGCAAATTCAGCAAGGATATGTTTGCAAAATTCTTGTTTGAGGTTTCGCAACTTGAATCAGAGGTACAAAGAAAGGCGATTGAAGAGTTTAAAATGGTTTTAAATGGAGATGTAGGGAGTTATAATTTTGATTCGAGTGGATTTTTGGAAGCTTTAATTGAGTATTTAAAATACAATCGATCTGATTTAGATTTTGGTGTTCAAATGTTCATTGCTTTTCTTTCAAATAGCAGGTAAATTTTTTATATTTGGATATTTTGCATCTTTAAAATTTTGAAAATTTGATTTGAAGACATGTTCGTAACTTTTTCTCTTTTTTATTTATTTATTTTGAATTGCAGAGTTGATATTCCATTTATTAATGATGATGTGTTGGATCTATGTTCGTCCCTTCTTGAAACCAAAGTAAAGTACAAAGCTTTATTAGTTTTGGAAAATTTAACTAATAATCCAAATTTTATATCAAAAGTTGCGGAATCCGACCTTGTTATTCTCTCATTAATACAAGTTCTCCAACCCGAAGAAGAAATCGAGTCGCAAGAGCAAATTCTTAAAATACTTTCCAAGATCTCTAACCAAATTCAAGATTTAAACTCTCAAATTGTTTCCCCCAATTTCATTTCTAAATTATCCTCATTACTTTCCGAAGAAAATCTCTCTTTGTATTGCGTAAATATCTTGAGTAACTTGAGCCACAAGGAAGAGATTTTGAATTTGATTATTTTAACGGATGGATGTCTCGCATCGATTTGCGAACTTCTAGAAACCGAGTCCCACAAAGAACAAGATTATTCATTGAATATTTTATTAAGTATTTGTTCAAAAAGTAATGAAAATTGTTTTCTTGTGATGAACGAAGGCATAATACCAGCTTTGGTAGATTTATCTGTAAATGGAAGTGAAGAAGGAAAAGGAAGTGCAAGTAAATTGTTATTTCTTTTGAGGGATTTAAGATATAATAATAATAATAATAATAATAATAATAATAATAATAATGATGATGATGATGATGATGATGATGATGGTGATGAAGTTTCAAACGGGTTGGGTCTCAGTTCACCAACCAAAGCCTTTTCGGAAAATGTGACGGGTTTAAACAAGGAAGAATTTATTGAGGAAAAGCCGATTTTGAAATCTTCTTCAAGATATTTCACAAGAAAGATGAGGTTTCTGTTTAAATCTAAATGATGAGAAGAAAAAGAAAAAGATCTTTTTAGCACAAAAAATGTTATATGTTTTTTTGTAGGCTAACAGTTTCGTGTAGAAATACTTGGTGAGATGTATTTTTCTTTCATCCACATGTATTTCCATAAGGCTTGATATAATTTGTAGGGTTGTATATTCTTTTATTTTTCTTAACATGCATTGTAAAAGTTTGGTTTTGTATAATTTATGTCATCTTTTAATGTCTGGTGTGCATCTTTATTATTATTATTATTATTATTATTATTATTATTATTATTATTATTATTATTATTATTATTATTATTATTATTATTATTATTATTATTATTATTATTATTATTATTATTATTATTATTATTATTATTATTATTATTATTATTATTATTATTATTATTATTATTATTATTATTATTATTATTATTATTATTATTATTATTATTATTATTATTATTATTATTATTATTATTATTATTATTATTATTATTATTATTATTATTATTATTATTATTATTATTATTATTATTATTATTATTATTATTATTATTATTATTATTATTATTATTATTATTATTATTATTATTATTATTATTATTATTATTATTATTATTATTATTATTATTATTATTATTATTATTATTATTATTATTATTATTATTATTATTATTATTATTATTATTATTATTATTATTATTATTATTATTATTATTATTATTATTATTATTATTATTATTATTATTATTATTATTATTATTATTATTATTATTATTATTATTATTATTATTATTATTATTATTATTATTATTATTATTATTATTATTATTATTATTATTATTATTATTATTATTATTATTATTATTATTATTATTATTATTATTATTATTATTATTATTATTATTATTATTATTATTATTATTATTATTATTATTATTATTATTATTATTATTATTATTATTATTATTATTATTATTATTATTATTATTATTATTATTATTATTATTATTATTATTATTATTATTATTATTATTATTATTATTATTATTATTATTATTATTATTATTATTATTATTATTATTATTATTATTATTATTATTATTATTATTATTATTATTATTATTATTATTATTATTATTATTATTATTATTATTATTATTATTATTATTATTATTATTATTATTATTATTATTATTATTATTATTATTATTATTATTATTATTATTATTATTATTATTATTATTATTATTATTATTATTATTATTATTATTATTATTATTATTATTATTATTATTATTATTATTATTTGTTTACATTTGTTGTGAAGGGTGTGACATTTTATCTGAGATGATTTCATTTTATTAATGACATCATAATTAGTTTTAATTTTGGCACATCATATATTTCTTTTGCATAATTGAAGGGCCACCAAGACAAAGAAACCAAAGTTTCACACAATATAATTTTTGTAGCTTTATAAGATTACAGCTCATATGATCATTAACCTACAGAAAACATAAAGCTGAAATACGTACAGGAAACTTAGTGCTCATGTTTGGATAGGAACTGGATTCATCTGCTTTCCATCTCTCCATTCTTTAGATAATGTAAGCTTCCACAAAATTATCCCGAGAGCTATCTGACTAATCCAATGACTAAATGTAATTATTGGCTTGACCTTGTAAATGTGAGTCAATGCTATATGTAGAATATAAAAGTTAATTTATTTTACAAGTTTAATATCTTATATTATATAACACATTTAATCTAGTCGGCTAAAGTACATTTGCCAGAAAAAAAAAAAATACTATTCGCATACAAGAAGACGATAAGAAGAAACAAAAGAGGATATTTGAGACCATGAATGCAATCTTTCTTAAGATACCATTCAATGAATCCGAATTAAGAACATATATATCATCCATTTTCATAGAATCTAAATATGTAGTCAGATCTATATTTATTTACTTGTCTAACTTATATTTATAGATATATTTATATTTTGGGGTTGTTATAATATTTGTTGGGTGTGAAAAGAGAAGGGAAAAACAATGACATGTGGTGTGTTTTGATATAATCTTTTCGGTACACCAATCGGATCCTCTCTTTACTGTACCATGTTTATTTATTTTTAATAAACAATATTGTAGTAGTTTTTTCAAAAGACAATCAAACAACAAATGGACCACCAGCCCCTCCTTCTGCACCAATCATCATATTACAATTTATTATATTATATAATACATACAACTCATGATATAATGTACCTAAACTCGGATCGGATCGACCCATTTTCATGAATTGAAACAGCAAGGGTCCAATCTCTCTCTCTCTCTGCCCATACAAGAGTTCATTTCTCTATATTTAATGTACCATTTATTATATTTTAGGTTAGTTTTTATATGTATTTATAGTGGTACCAGTTAGATGTAAGTTATTGAATGGTTGTTTGGCAGTAAAACATTGGAAGTTCAATATACTTCTGTGTTATTAAAATATAGACCAAAATAAGAGATGAAATAATTAAAGGTACTGATGTTTCACTTGCTTGCCTTATTGGGAAAGTGAGAGCTCAACAAAGGAAACATCATTTTCTTCTAAAAGATAAGCAATGAGATATAGTTGATTTATAGTTGTGTCCACTCTAGTTCCACTACTTGAAAAACATTGTCAATGAGATAAGGATCAACTAAGCAAGTGGAGGAGTCTGAATTTCGTTGTGTCATTTACAAGCATATAACCTGCATGTCTCATTGACTTATGGACCATATAGTCTATCTTAAATTACAATAAAATTTTATATATTATTAAAATATAGTATGAATAATAGCACATTCGTCATTATCAATTATTCATTAACAATTAACCATTGTCTCATCCCATAATCTATAAGATTTTAATATGAATCATATATGATATAGCAGATATCTATAGTTAGTCGAATGCATTGCATTTGCATAAACAATCATATATCATAAGTTTAAATATCATTCACATCAAATATAAAATAGAAGTGGAATAAAGACATCAAATAATATAGGTGGAATAAAGAGTATATATATATATTTTTTTAATTCAGTAGGGAAGACTCTTTATCTCAATTTCATTTTGATTGTGTGTGCGGTAGATGACTTCTGCACGATCCGACCTAGACGGCCTAGACGGACGGAAAATCGGTTAGGACGGTAACCGGTTTAGAGGCGCATGGACAACACGCATGGTTTGAGCGTCACGGATTAAGCGTAATCCGAAATGTATCTTTAAGATTTATTTCTTTGATTTAACTGATACGCACGGATCCTCGGATTGGTTTTGGACGAAATTTTTGTTTTCCGCTGCGTTATGCACGTCCGAGACCCAACATCCTTCATCTATTTATAGCATTTAATGCTTACACCTCTTCACCTTCCTTTTGATTTTCTATCTCCAACTGAGTTAGTTATGTTTGTGTGCGAGCATGTAGGCTCATTTAATATTGGCAATAAACTTCAAGTTTATAAATCATAAGCAGCATCTAGTACGATGTTATGATTACCCAAATTAAATGAATGACACGTGATTATAACCTATACATCAATTATGTATTTAGTCCCTTTGTTAAACGATGTTTATATTGATCATAAGACATAGTTTTATGTCATCTTTATTATGATCAATTCTCTTTCCTGAATTAATTAAACTGAATAAATTAAAAGATATTAACAACACATGCTAATTCTTTCATACACGGCTGTGTGTTTTCCTTCAGTCTCAATTTATCAGGGGGCCCTGAGATATCTCTCTCGTATCCGAGAGTAACAAATTCTATCTTGATCATTCACATTCCAACTCATGGTTTACTAAATACCCGATCATAGCTTTTATAAAGAAATACATGCAGGAATCTATGATGACCTCAAGTCAAATGACTAATCATACATTAGACGATGAGAAAATACTAATGACATATACCATGTATATTCTCATAGTTGGTCAATCCAATATATGTTCTGCAACATATATTTATATTAATGAATTGATATCTAATATCCATGATCAGTAAAACGTGATCATCATCCAAATAACATACTAGTAATTATATATATAATTTGAGAATTTCAAATATGTTTGTCTTACAAACATCTAATATATGATTATGGATAATTTAGAATTGTATTCACTTTGGTTTACGATTTTACTATCAGAATCATATATTCTGATGACATATAACGGACATACATAGTTAATTAATAATCTAACAACATTTACGTACAATTATTATATGAAAAAATTTATGAGATAAAGCATCTAATACAAAAATATAATCTGATACATAATCTGTTTCTCACACGGCAAAATAAAAGCTATGATCGGGTATTTAGTAAACCAATTACTTTCATATAATTGGAAATTCCTGCATGTATTACTTTCAGAAATTTCCTAAAGCCAATTGTTCTGGTTACTTGCATTAAACAACGAGGCTATGGATCATTCACGAATAAAAATTATATGTCATTAGAGAATATATATTTATTAACCAAAATTAATATGGAAAAGGTTTAAAATGGAGAATTATTTCATCTGATAAGGTACTTTTCCGATGTACCGTATGGTACTTTTCCATGCATGCCATTTTTTTACTATCATGTGAATATTTTAATTGAAGAGATTTCATTGTTTAAGTCCCATCAAACTCAAGATTTTGTTCCAATTGCTTATTAAACTAATTCTTGTTTGATTAATATACTTGACACTTAATAATAATATAATTTCCCAATTAATTATATATTAAATTGCACTAATACATATACGGATATATAGTTCAGATGAAATACGAATACGGTCATACGGTAACTTAAAGAAAAATAGAATATGTCTATTAAAATTATCATTTTATTACTTTATTTTATATTTTAAAATATTTTATATATATTTAGTATATTTGATTCTGATGTAGGTGATATTAAAAATTTGTTAGTATAGGAATATTTTGATGTAAAATTATTTATTTGTTATATTTAGTTATATATAATTAGATATGTTAATCTATTTTTATTGAAATATAATTGTTATTTTATGTTTTGAGTGTATTCGTTCTTATGTCAGAAATATCAAGTGAAAATAAAAAAATATCTGTGAAGTATTTCTTATTATTTTGAAATAAAATATTCAAAATGATACGTAATATTTGATATGTATTTGATGGTACAAGTATCTGATACTGGATTTGAAAGTCATACTATACAAGTATCAATCAATACGGTTAGATTTTTGAATTGTCCGTACGTATAATATAAGATTATATTATATAGGTGATATAGGGTGTAGTATAATACTAAAGAGCCTGTTTGATTTGAAGGACTGAGTGGAACAAGATATGAGTATCCGGTATGTTTGATTAGAAGGACAACACGAGAGTGTCAGGTCCATCTGCTGTCCCGCAAGAGAAAACGGAGGACACAACTTTCTTTTCTCTTCAGCCATTGGCGCCAAATTTGTACTCTCGAAGACTCAAACCAACCCAACATTGCCAGAGCAAGAGCTCTCTTCAATGTATAAGTCTCTATTTCTCCCTCTAGGCTCTTTCTCTTCCACACACTCTCTCTATGGTGGAGTGAAACAGAGCACTAACAGCTATGTGTTGGTGCGTAAGACCGTCACACGTGCTACCCTTGCCACTTCATCGGTAGCAGCAAGATCCGAATTAGGCAGCTATCAGATTCAGCCGGTGGCAGTTCTTGGAGCCGGAGATGCCATCTTGCGTGAGAATAAGGGATGCAAATTTGGGGATGATTTTCTTGCAATAACAAGAGCAATGGAGCTTGGATTGGGATTGATTCCATACGATAGTTGAATTGAGATTGAAGTGGGTCTGGTCTGGTGCTATATGAATTAATTTGGGGATTTTTGTTTTGGGAAGGAAATGTGAATTGTGGATTGAATTTGGAGAGATTTTTGTTGATTTCATATTGCATATTGATTTAAGATTTATATTTGTAGCTTGATGCCATTTTAATACTTAATTAGGAAATAAACATGCATTTTTTTTTGTTTCTCCGTTGAAACAAAACGGAGAATTTTTCTGATTTTCATACTTTTTCTTATTAACAAAGTTAATTTTTTGGTTAAATGTGATAACTAATTAGTATATTCTTGCGTACTGGAGTGGAGACCTTGTTAAACAGGATTTTTTGTAACTTTTTTAAAATTAAAATGTAATTATTTTGAGGCTCAATTAAAATGTAATTATTACTTGTTCAATTTTATTATACTTCAGGAAATAATGTCAACTAAAATTATATGTGATTCCAATTTTCAATACACAACTCATATAAATATTATACACATTATATATAGTATTAAAGTTTATTAAGTGGAGGGAGGGTGTGGACCTGATACCTGTCCTATAAAATATTGATATTGGTCCCCAATTTGCATCTAAGTATATTTTTATTCAATATTAGTTACCACTCTGAACCCAATAGTATCAATTCATATTTGAAATTATGATGTTTTATATTTGATATTATGATGTTTTATTACTAATATTATGATGTATTATGTTTGATAAAGTAATAATATAGCATATTATGAGATTGAATAAATTATAATAAAATAATATGAATCTCACTCTAAAAGAATTTTTTTCATAAACTCATAAAATATTTTTATTATATGTTTGTATTTTTTTCCCCTATTAAATGAAATATTTAAAATCATTTTAATATTTAAAAATTTGACATAATCCCTTAAGTATTACAATTTTACAATATAAAAAACTTTATAAACTAAATTTAAAGTATTGTTAATATATGTTATATTATTATTAATCCAATAATATAATATGTTATATTATTATTAATCCAAGTCATAATATAAAAAAAATATTATTTTACAATACTTTTGACAATTATAATGGTATGTAATTAGTCAATTTTATACTATTATTAAAATATATGTTAATATTATTCAGAATAATACATTGATGATAATATAATATATTTGTTCACTAAATTTTTTTCAAACAATGGAAACAATGAGGGTTATAATTGAGACCCTTGGTTAAGTTCACAAATTTTTAGGTCATAAGTGCAAATAATGAAGGGCATTACAGCTGGCCTGAGAACTAAATATTTTACAAACATTTTTGTCATTTTCACACTTTGTTTGGGTTACACACAAAATTATGAGATTCTATAGGGATGCATCTGAAATTTGGTCTTCATCTTATAATAAATTATGTAATCTCCTTACTTCTTTTAAAGTTGGATGAGTGGAGGGAGGATGAGAGACTGACACGTGTCTCCAAGTAGGTGAGATATTTTTTTTACATTTATTAGATTTCCTGTAGCAATTAATATTATCCAGTATATAAGAAAAGTCATTCCAAACTAACATGTCGATTCAGTACATAACTACACTCATATAAAAATTTTAACTGTGGGCCCCACATAAAATTTTCATACACTCAGGCAAGCCCAAAGAGCCATTCAACACACATGTGAGCTCATTCACACTGAGTCTATAATTGCAGAGTACATATGGAATAAAATAAGTATATAGAGTGCTTTCATATATTGTATCAAGGTGTGGTGGGACTAAAATTTGCATACCAAACCGGAGAAAGGACATGTGAGAACTGAAAATCTGCAGTGGGCTGCGAAATTTCAATCTACCCCTTCCAAAATTAGAAAATTATTGTGTATGGCATAATAAATGAGTATGATATATGATAAACAAATTATATGTGTATCCTCCAAAATATGAAAAATATAATTTTTGTCCTTACTAAAATGAGATAATTAGAAATAATCATATATGGCCTAATTTATGTTAATTTAATTAAAACTGAGGGTGTTATATTGGCAGCCTTCTTTAAGAATTTATACGATATTTTTGTTGGTCAAACGTATGAAGTTAGTCATTTTTTAATCATGAAAAATATCCAACACGCAGTTCGCCATACTATTTTAATTTCTTAAAACGTTACATGGATACATAACATTTGATACATGATCATTTATAAGATTTAGATTTTCTATGACAATTTTGTTAGTCAAACATAAGAAACATGTCATTTTTCAGTCAATACAATCATCTAACGCACAATTCGCTACACTATTTTAATTTCTTATTAACATTGTATGAGTGCAAAATATTTGACATGTGACATTCTAAAAGATTTTATTTGAAAATTTTCTTAATTAAACGTATGAAGTATGTCACTTTTCAGTCAAACAAATATCCAACACCTTTTTAATTTATTATTAATGTTGGCCGGGTGCAGAATATTTAACATGTGACATTCTTTAAGATTTTCTTTGACAAATTTGTTAGTCAAACGTATGAAACGAGTCACTTTCCAGTCAGGACAAATATCCAACATACAGTTTCTCACACCATTTTAATTTCATAGTAATGTTGGATGGTTGCAGAACATTCGACACGTGACGTTCTTTAAGATTTTATGTGATAGTTTTGTTAGTAAAACGTATGAAGCGAGATATTTTTCAGTCAGGACAAATACCCAACACACAATGCGTCACACCATTTTAATTTCTTATTAACATTGGATGGGTGCAGAACATTTGACACGTGGTCTTCTTTAAGATTTTCTATTAAATTTTTTATTAAATTTTATGTAAATAATTTTTGTATAATAATGTAGAATGATATTATGTTCTATATAATACAAAATAAAATACACTGTATATATATGAAATTATATCCAATGCTCCGAAGTGGAGAGAGGGCTCCCCTAGTTTAATTTATCGAAATAATTAATCTAAAACTATTCAACTACTTTTCAATATTCTTCATATCCAACAATATATTTCACTTTCCATTATCTAATAATCTACCACATCAAACAACACATGTCATTCACACACATCCTTCATTTTGCTCTACCAGCATCTTATTATCTTACTATGTCCCGTATATCCCTCGATGTCTTCCACCTCAAAGTGTAAGAAGTGTGAGAATGCAAGTGGGAGTATATGAAATGAAATGCAAGCTGTTTGAACCTACAACCTAAAACTGGAATGAAATGGCTAAGAATGAGGTCATTTTGATAGCTCATCTTTCAGAATCCATACTAACGTGTGTGGTTTATGAAACGAGATATGTATACAAATATAATATTTACGGATGAAACTAAACCTCATTCATTTCCGAGCCGATTTTAGTTTGTAATGCACGTTATACAGGCTAGTTAAGACTGATCTTCTCATAAGTTGAACATTTCCATACAATGCATGTTGCATATATATATCCCCACTTCATACAGAAGGCATCTACTCCAAGCCCCTATAATACTTGATACAAAGTCCTCATTGTGCCATGTGTGGCCTGTATGCTGTGGGTGCAGCTAACGAATCGAATACGATTCAAAACTTGGTCGAAAGGCAAGCTGAATTGAACTCGAACGAACCTTATTAGTTCATACTACAATTGAGCCGAGCTCAAACTAGATCATGCTGGTTCAGTTTGGTTCGAGTTCAAACCATTTTAATAGAGACTTGCATTTTGTTACCTGTGATGACGAACCGATATAAGCCAAGATTTCGTGCCAGTTAGTTATTATTTTGCAACAAAACTATTTTGAGTGAAGCTTAAATTGGAAATCACCGTTATGAATCGAGCCAATATGGTCAATTTGATTTTGAGGAGCTTTAGCAATTAGATTTGGCTCGTTCAAGCTCGGTTTGCTTACCCCCCTACTTTATAATATAAGTTATGATTTCATATTAAAATATAAACAATTTAGATAAGTCGTCAAATATGAACTATGAATTGTGAAGTGTACAACTCATTATCTCGCTGCACAGACTATACGTATGACACATGACACTCGTATAAACCAGTCCACATAGGACATGAACTATCTAGGGCTTAGGGTCAGAGTTAGACCCACAACCAGCTAATGAGAAATGACTCTCTGCCCAAAAGGAACAAAAAGGGTCACTCTTTTCAAGTTACTATTCTTAATTACTTGAAGTGGAAATGGAAATGTTGAAGACAGCTTAAAAGAGCAAACACATGATCAGTCCTGGGCTAGGCTATTTGACTAAATTTGAAAAGATCCCCTTTCCTTGCCCTCTTTTGTACCATATCTTATCTTAAATTTGGATACATCTAATTATAGTTTCAATATGATAAGATTGATGATTGAATTATGAGAGGAATTTGCTTACTTTTGGGTTATTAATTGCTTGCATTTGGCAAAATAGTATACTAACTTTGAACTGTATAAGATCAGTCCATAAATACCTTTTTATAAACTGTACAGGAATCTCTCACAAAATAGTTGCCGTTACCCAGTCAGATAGGAAATAAATATATCCAAAAGATTATATATTTTATTTTTAGTTATATATATTTTATTTATTGGAGAATTATATATCAACCACATGATAGGATCTGAAATCAGATAACCATACCCAAATCATGAAGCCCATTCCTTTTTCACATCAATATTGTTAAGAGTCCTTCCATCTTAAATACTTCATGTTACATCTTCAGAAATAGTTGACCGGTAGTAGCTCACCATACCAATTATTAACCATTAATTAATGGAAATAATTCTCCAGATATATAGAGAACTGAAACTATAATTTATGTTGTCACATTGATTTACTATAAATATAATTTGTTTTTAAATAATTTGATTTACTAATTGACTCTAAATAATGACATTAAGTTCAGAATTTAGATTATTATGTTATGCGAACATATTACTAACTGAGTCTAAATACATTATATCATTCAAAAATGTAAGACATCAATGCATTCAGATCCAAAATTAATCATGAAAGTAGAAACATGAAAGATGGGAACAAAAATAAGTAAGGAAAACCTTTGTTTTACCTTAGATGAATTCAAAAATTTTGTGTCATTGTATGTAACCAAAGTATTTAGTGCCAACTAGTAAGTACATTGATAGTAACATGTCATATATTATCTCCTTGAGAGGAAACATGACTGTTGAACACACACAAAAAAAAAAAAAAGAATTGAACACCAATTTTTTTCTTATTTCCACTACGAGCCAACTTCTTGTAACATTATCCAATTAATTATTTTTACCTCACTAAAACACTCCCACGTGGCACTCATGTACTGTGGTTCCCACACGGAATGATTGTGAGGTCTCTCTCTCCATTTCTGCGCCCACTGTATTGGTCACCGCTCTCTCTCCCTCATAATACAATCCACACTTATCCCTATCTTATGTACTTATATATAACACATCTCATCCAAAAATGTTTCAATGCAAATAAAAAAGAAACATTACAACAAAAGCAACCATCAAAAGTTGCAATCCTAGTCCAAAAATAGCAAGTCTTCTTCACATCTCTATTCTCAAATCTCATTTTCGTAATCAAAACAAAAGGAGATCAATGGCACCATGCATGCATCCTTCATCTCCGACTCAATCCGATCAGTCCGTCTCTGAAAGACGGAAAATATATCTCAGTCAGCACCAAAAACAACAGCTAAATCTATCGAGTTTCAACAAGACTAGCATTGTTCAAAATACCAAACAACTTGATCATCTCCCTTCATTTCAACCAATCGATGAGAAATGTACGATGATAAATGGACAAGTTTACGACCCGATAAAGAGTCTTATTAATGGTTGGCCTGATTTTAATACGACAAGCTCAACAAGTTTAAGTTTTAATGAGAGTGTTACAATGCAAGAGACAACTGCACACAAAGAAAACTTGAAGAAAAGAAAATGTGATAGTATCTCAAACTTAAAGGTAATTTCAACTTTATTCGACTTAATTAATTATCATTATCAATATATGAATCAACGATGTTAATATATATGATGAATATGATGCATACTGTATTGTCTAAATTGAATATATTTTATTGTCTAATAATTAATTAGGTTGAAAATGGAAATGGAAGAGGCAACTCTAGTAAGAAAGTGAAAGAAGATTATATAACTACAAATGAGGAAAAAGATGAGAAACTTACAAAGGGGAAAAATAAGAAGGAATCAGAGAAACAAAATACAAAGACATCTGAAAATTCAACAATAACTCCAAAGCTAGATTATATTCATGTCAGAGCTCGTAGAGGCCAAGCCACTGATAGTCACAGCCTAGCCGAAAGGGTACTTTATACTCTCTCAAAAATACATATTAACAAAAATAATATAATTTGTTGCATAAATATAGTAATATTAGGTATATTCATATCAATATATTATCATTAAATGTTGCATAAAAGATGGTGTGAACCCAATGATTGTGGAATTTTGAGACATTTTAATGAATTTAATTAAGTATATGATGATGAATTAATGAGAATTTAAATGGGTGGAACAGGTGAGGAGAGAGAGGATAAGTGAGAGAATGAGGCACTTGCAAGAATTGGTTCCTGGTTGTAATAAAGTGACTGGGAAGGCCGGTATGCTTGATGAGATTATTAATTATGTGCAGTCCCTACAAAGACAAGTTGAGGTATAATATTTATATAATTTATATCTCTCATTTTTCTCTCATTATTATATTCATTCTTTGACCAAATTAGTCATGTATTTGCATTTATGATATATTATTTTGTGTACAAATACAGTTTCTCTCAATGAAACTAGCTACTGTGAATCCAATGGCGGAAATTGACATTGAAGACTTCATTCATAGAAAAGTATGTATATAATATAACCTCTCTATAATTTTTCAATTTTAGCACTAATTAGAGAACTTGATAATAAATTTATAATTGTTTTCTTCTTTTTTTGTAGATGAATCTACAACATGATCAATTAAATCCATCATTTCTTCAATTCAACCCGTGTTTTGGCATAGACATGGCAATGGACCAACCAGACGGGTTGAATCCAATCTTTAACGGGTCAATGCCTGACCCACTTGTGGATCCATTTCTTAATGTAAGTATAAGTTCATTAATTAACAACATAAGATTAGAAAAATATGTTAAAAACATTTATATAAATTAACTGATTATGATTTTTTGTGTTTTTATAGGTTAATAATGGTTCTTCATCTAATTGGGATGTTGGATTTCAAAATCTGTACGGTTTGGATCCGAATCAAATGAAAACTCTTGGCTTCCCTTTTCAATAATTACAAGGTCAGAAAAAAAGTATTTTGCATGTATTAAAATCAATACTGGTTACAATTATTAAGTACCGCAAATTTTGACAATTTTTTCAACTTAATTGCAGGAAATTTTTAGAACATATCTCATTCAAGATCTTGAATCGTAGATTAGATTGAGAGAGAGAATTTATTTAGAATAGCCGAATTTAAATAGTATTTATTTATGTCAATCACATTTCATTCTTTATTGTCATACTACATATCATTGTGTACTATGTTGTATATTTCATTCTGATTTTTGTTACCTCTTTTCAGAGAGTGTAATATTTTTAAATTTTCTTTTCGCTATTATATTTTTATGGATTCATGTTTGTATATTTGAGCACAGCATTATAATTCAATAAAACAAACTAAATCACAAACCAACAAAAAAGTCATTATAATTACAAACACACCATAAAAAGTTAAATAGAAAAGTGAATCATACAATTAGTAGCTTGTTGTTTAGATCACAGATTGTTCGCCATCTTCTGCAAAAAAATAAGAAAAAAACATTTCAATGCAAAAACTCATAATTCTTTTTTTCACAAATAAAAGAAAGAATTTGAAATGCTAAAAACGATTAAAATTATTAAAACCTTTCCCAGGGACTATTATGATGGGCACCGCTTTGCAATTATGGAAACAATATTCACTCACACTGCCTTGCAAAACACTAAAATTAAAAAATTAAAAGAAAATAATTCCGATAATCTAACAATATTTGTATATAATTGTATAAATTTAAAATTAAAAATATCAGAAAATATACCTTTGAATAAGAGTTCTTCCGCGAGTCCCCATTATAACTGCAGCTGGCTTCAGTCTTTCCGCTTCACGACATATCACCTTTTTGAATTTGAATTTAATAATATAATATTATTAAATATTATATTACAAGACAGCAAAAATAATAAAATGAAACAATAAGAGAAATTGAAAATAATTAAAAATATTGTTATATTTCTTAATATTACCTTGCCTGGATCTCCTTCAACTATCCTTGCTTTAGTCCTCACCTTCAAATTCATTTTTTACAAAACAGAGTTATATTTATCGACAAATAGGTCCCTCAATTCTCTCTACTTTTATCAATTGAAATATTTTTCTTTACTCTATAAACTTACAAGGGTGATTTTAAAAGCCTCAATTTCGAACTTCTCCATCAAAGCCTGGCTGCTATTATACACCACTTCATTTTGCACATCTGAAAATATTACATTTTTAATTCCACTATACCATTTTCTCACATAAAAAAGACCAATTCCTTCTTCCAATTCCAACAGCTTCAATTCGATATAAATTCTAAAAGGAATTAAATCAAAAGAAGAAAGATGAATCAATTCATTCTTTCTTACTAGAGACAGCATGAACAAGATGAATGGTATCTGCCAATCTGACAAAGTGGGCCAAGGCCCAATCAAACGCGTGCTTAGATTTCGGCCCGAAATCCACAGCTATCAACACATCACGGCCGCGCCGCCTCTCGCCGGTCTCCCTCTCCAGCTCCGACGGACCCACCACCGGAATCAGATTCGGCAGCACCACCTCGCGCCACCCGTACTCCGCCTCCATGAACAACAACTGATTGGTCTTCTCGCTTTTGCTTCGGCGTAAGTTGGTTCTAGACTTTTAGGAAGGATTTCAAGAGAGAAGGGAATTCAACATGGTTGGTTTGGTTGAATAGTCGTTAGTTTCTGAGAAAGAGAAAGAGTGAGGGAGTGAGAAGGTGGTTTACGACGGTGGAGAAGCACGGTTTTTGTTCAGAGACATTTTATTAGTATCTTTGTCTATTATTTATCAAAGGCTTTATTTGGGCCTAAATTAGGCTTTCTTTAGCCTGAAAGTGCAAACTTGACTGTTCCATAATTCAAACTATATTCATCATAGAAAATCATAAACTCCAAAAGAGAAAATTACAAACAACAAATCCAGAAAAAGAAGGGCACAATAATAAGACACAACAAACTCAATTTGTCCGTTGAACTTCCCGCCTCGCCAATCGAGCGGAGCCACCGGCAACCTGCACACTAAAGATGCAAGTCGACCCGCAACGCCAAAGCATAGCGAGCTTGCACCCACACCTAGTTCACATAAAAGATGTTCAAATCATTTCAACGGAACACAACAAAAAATAAAGCCCCTCACAAAACATTCCATCCGTCCTTCTCATCCAATAAAAACACAACAACAAAAGGGCCAACCAACCCAACAGCAAAACAAACACATCAAACAAACCCTAAAAACAACAAGACAAACCTAATTACACAACCTCCCCCCTTTCACCCACCAAATCCCACTCACTCACTCACTCGCAAGCCGGCTTCGTATCAAAACTTGTCAAACAAATCGCCAAAGCCTG
Source organism: Juncus inflexus (assembly GCA_024447665.1). Taxonomy (NCBI): domain Eukaryota; kingdom Viridiplantae; phylum Streptophyta; class Magnoliopsida; order Poales; family Juncaceae; genus Juncus; species Juncus inflexus. The sequence continues at coordinate 12,910,479 of JAJHPC010000007.1, read as the reverse complement.
AAACGCCGACAAAGGATACCTATAATCCATGGTAAAAATATCCTTTCCAATCTTTCCAAACTGCAAAATAACTTTCTCCAGCTCAGCCGCCTGAATCCCTCCTTCCCTCTCACTCTCACTCTGGTCCACAGAACCAGGTGCAGCCACCAATTGAAAATTCTTAACCGAAGCAACAGTCACTCTGCCTCTGAAATTCAAACACCAGCACTGCAACTGCTCGTGCCACCTTGGCGCCTTGTTCTTCAGCACCAAGGCCTCATCGTGGTTTATATTCATACCATGTCTCTCTTTCTTGACGCTCAAGTTACTCAACTGGTCCTCAACATGGTCCATGTGGACCGGGTCCAGGGGAGTTGGAGCCGACCCGGACTGTGAAAGCGAAGAAAGAGGGATGTGGTGCATGGCGCACCGCATCCGCCGTGGACCGCGCGTACGCAACATGTTTAGTTCATAAGAAATAGTGGCAATCTCGTAATTGCCAGCTGGCAGTCTTGGAGAGACTTGTTTTGAGTTGATGCGGGTTTTGGTAGCGGATCGGGTTGCGGTTTGAGGGACCTGATTGGATGGAGGCGGGTGGGAATCGAATACCGTGAATTTCGTTCCGAGAAAATTTGACCTGGTTAAAAAAAGAAATAAAAGATTTAGTAATTAATTTACGAATTGTTACTGTGTATATAAATGGTGAGACAGATTGCCTTGGTTTATTGGTGGAAAGAAAGGTTGGCTTAAGTTCGCTGAAGTTTAGGACACGACCAAACCTAACAAAAGAAAGGAGAGTTTGATGAGTGTTTTGTTTTGGATGTTAGTTTAGTTTTTAATGTTTCTTATGTAATTTTTGTGATTTGTAGTTTTTTATGTTGACTATTTTAAGGTCTTGTAATTTGATCTTTAGTTTCTTAGTTAAATATTTTAGTTTGTTTTTTTGTTTGTGATGTTTGACTTGGTATGTTTAGCCATCTTGTTTTATATTGTTCAAGCATATTGCTTGATTTGGTTTTCGGAGCAAAATTTGCACTTTGTTTTAGTTTTATTATCTAAAATTAGACTCCAAATTTGCTTTATTTTTCCTCTAAAACTCTCTTTATATACTTCTTAACCAAATTAGGAAACAATACCACACAGTTTGGTTCTAAGTTAAGTGGCCAAAACATAATCTAACATAATAACCTCAAATTACATCCTAAAAAAACCCACAAAAATAGGCCAACAAACAAACTCAACTCTATCCAAAAATAAAACTTCAATCATAATTAAATTAATAAAAATACCTAAGTTTGCCAACATAGGTATTGCTATTTTTTGAGAAATCGTCAGAAGCAAGAGATATTACAAAATCCGTTCCAGTCGCTCTTCTCACTTTTCTTGCCGCCATTAACAGCTTATCATTTTCCCCATGCAAAGCTACAAATCGAAAATAGAATATTAGCTAAAAATACGAAATATCAAATAATAAATAATAATTATTAAAACAAAGATTATTACATGGACTTAAACCGAGATAAAGCCTGAAAGTCGATGTGGATCTATCTCTCCTCACAAAACACTGAATCGGTTGGTCTCTTGGTGCCGGCTAAATTCAAAAAATATATATATATTAAAAATTATTCAAAAAAATAACTCAATCAATCAATCAATTAATTAAGTTAACAACATTAATTACCTGTTTAAGAGAGACAGGGAAAGTAAACCGAGCCGAAAGCTGAAGCGTCTTAACAGCTTCTTTAGTAGCAGATCGCCACGAACGGCAAACGGCGGCACAAGCCACCACGTTTCGCCGCTCCGGCCATGCCACGTCACTCTCCTCCACCCGCTGAACTATGTCGAGCAGCAGCTCAGGCGGCAAGTGGGCCCACCTGCCGGTCTGCTCTATCTCCTCCTCTGATTGGTTGGGGAGGTGCCACGTGTTGGGCCAGGCGGACTGAGAGGATCCTCGCTTGGAAATGCTTCCGATTCCCTCCTTCATCTCCTTCAACTCTCGCACGAAGTTTCTCAGCGACATTTTGGTTGTTGGTGTGAGGTTTTTGGGCGAATTTGGAGAGTGATTAAGGAAGTTTTGGAGAGAAATTTAAATGGGGGTCGTTATCTTCTTCCATCCTCGCAACATTGCTTCTCTTCTATCGGAAGAAATAAATCCAACACTTTAACTACCGAGAAGTTCAGAGAAAGAATTTCACTTCACACCCACCTCTCAAAAATCGACGAAGATCTGAGCTTTGTCGATGATTCTCTCAATTTTTGCCCACAAGTTTCTCTACCTCTCTTCCCAACAGCTCCACAGATCCGAAAGAGGAAGAAGAGACTGATTTTCACACTTGTCACACTTCAAATCAACAAATACCACAAACCCACAACCTCTCTCTCTATTTTGTAGATTTTGAATCAGAACTTCTTCAACTCGGCGAATTTCGAGATCCAAGAACAAACCCACTTGTTTTCTCTCTCCCTTCCTCTCTCAATCTTTCGCTTTATCTCTCTCTCTCTCTCTCTCTCGTTCCAAAGCTGCAGTTGAAGCTAAGCTCAATATAAGATTCCTGTCCCTCTCTAAAAAACTATTTCCGGAACTTGGTTTTGTGAACCGGTTTATGCATTCAACATTTGTTTAATTTTTAATTAGGGAAGTGGTATAGGTGTACTATATTCGCATAATTGTAGTATATATATATATATATATATATATATATATATATATATATAAATATATTGAGGAGAGAATTATTCAAGTAACAAAACTACTTGAAATGTGTTTATACTTTGTTGCTAGTTGAGTTGCTACCAAAAATATGTTACATCAATTTATAATTAACAAATTTCGAACGTACATTTTCTGATAATCAATGTATTCTGTAAAAAATATAAATAAAAGTTGTACGAGATTAATATTGATAATTAATTTCTCATGACTATAATATTTGTTTAGTGTCTATGTTGGAGGAAATATTGAATTTTAAGATATTTTATATTTATTGATAATATACAAGACATCTAAGCTATTAAATACAGTCATAAATGTTTAAATAAATCATGTTTATAATCTTAATTATGATTTGATTTTCTCTCGTTAAAAAAGTAAAAATCTTACAAAAGCAAAAAAAAAATTCTTATTAAAATTCAACCTTAGATTAGTGACAATACTCTGTGAGAAAAAAATGTTACTAAATTGTGTTATTTGGATGACAATTGCATACAAAAGCAATAGCCAATGATCTGATATTTCCATTTTCTATCGTTGATAGTTTCTAATATATGATACTGTTATTTACATAGATTTAATTTTTTTTTATTAGAAGTGTGCTAAATATTTTGACTCAACAATCTTAATAATATAACTTTTATAGTCCCATAAAAGAAATAAGTTTAATCAATTCTTTAACAACCCACCTAAATATTACATAAATCAAAGTCCTTCTTCTAATACTATACAATTCAAATTAGAAAGGGATATAAAATAGGAATACAAGTTTGATACAATTAGATAAAAAATTTGATGGTATTTAATGTAAAGGCCAAATAATATTTACATTTGGAATACCAATTTGATCATACTAATATCAGAAAGCATAATTTTGCCCGGTGTACATAGACCTCTTCTGTACAAATACTTACCCTTCTCACGAGGACATGAGCTTAACCTTTATTATCTCTTATAATTCAACCAGTGCTTAACCAATATTTACGGCCATTTTACCTTCAATGACTTGTCCAAACACCACTGGTTGATTGCTATATTATGAGTCTATGATAGGCTTAAGATGTTGTAACCCAAAAGTAATTAAAGATTAAAAAAGGATTATTACATGTTAATGAAGTTTAAATGTGTTGACCATGTGACGTGAGCTGGTCTCCTTTATTTTGAAAAATTCAAATTTTGTAACTTTGTTTATGTTTTTCTATTGTGGTATCATACTTGCAATTTCAAAATAGATCTGAGATCTAGCTAATAGTTAAATATTATGTGTTATTTTTATTTGTTTAGTATGGTTTATGGGCGGTAGGTTCATCTGTATTCGATTGATCTTTAATTTTTCTTACCATTTTGCGAAAATCAACTCTTTTTTTCCATTTACTATATTTTAATTTTTAATTCTTTGTTGTGATTTATAGATTTAGTAGATAAACGTGCATTTGCATGAAAATGTGACCACAGAATTTTAATTTTTTTTTTTATGGTTTTTTTCTTTCTCGTGCATTTTCACCATTTATTGTTGTTGTCATCATTCAAAAGTAACATCAATTATATTTCCTATCTAAATTCCATCTATCTTTTTTTCTGAATATAGCAATTAGCAACATATGCATAGATTCTTTTAAGAGAGGAAAAATCAAGGTAATAATTTTATTTAGTTACAAACTATAGTGATCTTATTTTACAAAAAAATTACATAAAGAATGAGATTTGCACAAATATCCTAATTTACTATAATGTAATAGAATTTGTTTACCCACTTGTTAGGTTCAAAAAAATGGATGGAATACTAACCACGATTTTTTTCCTTATCTTATGGATGCATGCTTCATTATTAGACATTAGTGTCTTTCCCATCTTTTCATGCCTCACCTACTTCTAATGGCATAGTTTAATTTGTACCCCTCAGAAAATGACATATATCTCACATACCCCTTTTAAAGATATATCATATAAAACCTGAAAAATATCGTTCAATAGATAATAAGGTACCTCAGAACTTTGTTAGGTGTTCTAAGTTCAAGTTCCGACAACCTATAATTTTATGTAGCACACATATCTAACAAAAGTTATGAAACCATACAGTGAGTTTGATCTCAAAAAACATGAAAAATATCATTTATTATATTTTTTTAGGAAAAATTTCGACTAATTATATAGAGAAAATAAAAATTGACGATGTGAAAGTAAATTTGAGAATCTTTTAAAGCAATAAGAACAAAGAGTATAATACACAATATTTTTCTAACATTTCATAAAATATATAACATATATTTTATGTTGCTTTCGATTTTGTAGAAATGTAGATGATATTTTATGATTTTATAAGGTGTACATAAAATTATCAAAATAAATAAATAATACTATAAGTATAATGATAAGGGCACGAAGAATTGACTAGTAGCAATCATCACCTATATATCTAATCTAAAGACATTGACCCATGGGGGCCCAAAACTTTTGCAAAATTAGAAAGCGAGTCCTTGCAAATTGGCCTCAAAATTAGGGTTTTGCAAAGGGGTTGCCAAATCACGCCATAATTTCGTGGTCCAATTTGTTGTAGCTTTTTTATTCAAAATTCATGTCTATCCTATTCCTTACCAAAACCTAATCAATTCATCAATTCATAAACCAAATTAAACATGTATAATATAAATGCCATATATTTATTAGACCTCTCTTTAGGGTGATGAATAATGATATATTATGAAATGTTTATAAGAATATTAGATATTTTTTGTGTTAAATGATACTTAGCGTTCATCGGTGAAAATAAAAAATATCTTTTTTTTAAACAAGAGTAGAAATATATGTCACTTTTCTGTCCTTGTTAAACATTTTCTACCCATTTCACTTCACAATTTTATCTTTATCTCAAGTAGGAATCTCGGTCTTCATTTAGTAAGACATAACTTTTTCGTAATAAATATTTATGCTTCTTGTTTGAAATTAGAAGTGTGTATAAATAAAAAGATTAATTAATTCATCAAACCATTGGTTTATGGTTTGTCCAAATTGATCATACGCATTAAAGTAAAGTTCTATCAAAAAAATATCATAAGCATTAAATAGATTTTAATATCTTTTGGGCCTACATTACCCTATCAGGCCGAGATACACATCAAAATGACAGGACAACGCTTGGGCCGTAATTTTTATTCATATTATCCATTTGAACTTGAATGAATAAAATAATGAACAATAACAAACGGGCTGAGATTGAGGGGTCAACAACTTCTGTGCATAAAAATTGTTTGACCATTCATAAAGAATATCTTTTTTTTTTTTTTTTTTTTCGGCAAACATTCATAAAGAATATCAAAAGGACGAAAGTGAGGCTCAAATCAAATCAAATCAAATCATTTGAATTAATTACGGCGATTTACAAATAACAGTCAAAAAGAGAAACTGGAAAAAGAGAAACGGCGTGTCATATCCAAGGCTGACTCTGAGACGACGTTCATGGAAGGAATGCTTTAGTCCTCGTTTTTTACTTCACTTAAAAGTCTTTCTTCAAACATAACCACATGATTTATTGATAATTATATTTATTTATTTAATTAACAGAAGGTTTGGAGTTAGAGTATATTCATATTTTTAATTGAATATACTGAATATATGTTTAAACTATTTATACAATATAAGTTGTTTACACTACTATTACAATTTATTTATTTTTAGATTTAACACTATGGATTAAGCATTTTTATATTGTTCATAATATTGTATAGAGTTCATACGTTTCATAAGTTATAACATTTTATATATGTTGTTTATTTTTCTAAAAGATATATATTTTATTTTGAGGTAAATATATAAATAAATCCAAGAGGCTAGAGAGTTTTCTAGTCAAGCTTGCCATCCAAACTATTGGACTGCTATTAACCATGCTTTAATAAAAGATAGTTAATATTCACGTGTAAATTAGAAAACTTCACATAATCATTTATCTCTATTTCAACTGCTACTATAAATAGCTCACCATATAGCCATCAAAAACAAAATAATCAAATTTATTTTCTCAGATAGAGAGAAAAAGAAACAAAAATGGAGAGCTTGAAGTGCTTTGTAGCTTGTTCAAAACCAGTTGGATTCTCTCATCTCACAAACTACAAAGATCAAATTCAAGGATTTAAAACACCGGTTTTTAATCCAAGGCCGACTTCTTTAAGATCGAAGAGATGTTCTTTATCAAATACTCGTCTCGGTACGTTATATGTATTTATCTACATACAAAAATACTTCCTATATTATTATCTGAATATCAATTGCTTTGTCAATACACTATTTAGTCTGTATACACAGAGTCTTTAACATATAAGAACACTAAACATGATACCATCAACTTATTTTAACAGAAATTGCAAACTATATACAGGGTCTATTTTTCCACGTGCATCTGGAGCATCACAAGTAGAGCTAACAAAAGATCAACTTTTCACCAAACCAGCTGTAAATCATTATTCATTCGTGACTTCATATTCTTTTCAATTAAACAATAAAATTACAATGTAATTACATGAAGTATACACACAATCAACAGGCAAAAGAGAAAGATGATTCATCAGACAGAATGGAAACATTAATCAAAGAAATAAAAAACAAATTTCGGTCCATGGACGACGGTGAAACAAGTCCATCTGCATACGACACGGCATGGGTGGCCAGGATTAAGTCCGAGTCGGACCCGACCAAGCCGCAATTCCCCACTTGCCTGGACTGGGTCCGTGCAAACCAACTAGAAGACGGATCGTGGGGTGAACCGACTTTCTATTTGTTGTACGACCGACTTGTCAACACTTTGTCTTGCGTTCTCGTGTTGAAAATGTGGAATGTTGGTCACGAACAAATCGAAAAAGGTATGTTTAGTCATTCACTTTTGTTATAATGATTTAAATTTTGAATCTTTTACATGTTGATTTTTTATATTTTTATATTTTTAGGATTGGAATATTTGAGGGAGAATATGGAGAAAATAGAGAAGGAGAGTAGGGGATTAATAACGGTTGGATTTGAGTTGGTTTTTCCATGGATGCTTAATGAAGCGAAGGATTTGGGGCTCGATTTGCCGTATGATTTACCGTGCTTGCAAGATATTTTCAAATTCAGAGAAAAGAAAATGAAACGGTAATAATAATTTTGAAATAGTTTCCTTAACTGAATTTTTCTTTGTTATTATTCTGCATTCAACTTCCAAAAAATACATTTTACCAACAACAACCAAAAATACAACAAAAATTGTAACATGTTCTGATTATTTCTTTTTTTGACAACTAGGATTCCAATAGAGGTGATGCACTCAGTCCACACGACATTGTTGTACAACTTAGAAGGTTTACAAGACGTGGTGCAATGGAACCGCATTCTCAACCTCCAATCAAGAGACGGAAGCTTCTTAAGTGGGCCGGCCGCAACTGCTGTCGCCTACATGCATACCAAAGATAAAAAATGCCTCGAGTTTCTCACCTTTGTTGTCAATCGATTTGGAGACAGCGGTACATACGATTGATCGTATATGTAATATTGTTTGTATTGTTTATACAATAATGGCTGATTGATATTTTATTTGTTGCAGTACCGTGTCAATATCCGATCGATCTTCTAGAGCGAATCTGGGCCGTCGATGCGATCCAACGATTGGGGATCGATCATCATTTTAGTACAGAAATATCCGATGTTCTTGACTATGTTTACGCGTAAGCGTGCCATTTAATTAATTCATCATTTGCACAGAACATAATCAAATATGAAATACAAATACAATGTTTTGACATAATTATGATGTTTAATAGAAATGCGGGGAAAGAAGGAACGTCGTGGGGAAGAGACAATCCAGTGCCGGATATTGACGATACGTGCATGGCATTACGATTAATGAGATTACACGGTTACCCTGTTTCTTCAGGTATTTTATAATCTTTTTTTTAATTATATGGGTTATTTTTTTTCCAGTTTTCTCTATGTAATTATATATTTTATTTTTACTTTTTTAATAATGATGATTTTGCTCTTGTATAAATTAGATGTACTGGAATACTTCAAGGACGACGACGGTAATTTGATATGCTTCCCCGGTCAAACGCATCGAGGCGTTTCTGACATGTACAACCTTTACCGCTACACTCAAGTTGGTTTCCCAGGCGAAAAGATCCTAAAAGACGCCAAAATATTCGTGCTAGATTATTTGCATAATTGCGTCAAAAATAACGATTTAAATGATAAATGGTCGTTGAAGAAATCTCTAGACAAAGAGGTAACATATTTTTGGATGTAAGATTAGTAATGATTTATGTGATATATAAAGTTTGAATGTTTGATGTTTTGAATATTTATTAGGTGAAAAGAGTGTTGGAGGTTGGGTGGAGAGAGAGTTTTAATAGACTTGAGGCGAGAGAATATGTTGATCAATATGGGGCAAATGATGTGTGGATCGCCAAAAACATATATTGGTATTTTATTTTATTTTGCATATCATTATATTTTTTTATTAATATTAAATATATATCATTGATTATTTGGATTAATAATTATAATTACTAATAATAAATTAATTTTGGATATTTAGGATGTACAATGTAAACGATCCGAGATATTTGGAGCTCGCCAAGTTAGACTACAACAAGCTTCAAGTGCAATACACAACCGAAATTAATTCAATTCTAGAGTAATTCAATTTAACAATTACATTTCACCATTTTTTCATTACATTAAAATTCTAACATTTTTTATATACTATTTTTTTTATTAAGATGGTGGAACGGGTGTGGATTTGATGACCCGTTAGTGAGCAACGATTGTCCAAAAGAGACTCATTTCGCCATTTCAGCCACGCTTTATGAACCGCAATATGCAGCCGCCCGTGTGGCCTACACAAAATGCAATTGTATTGAAAATCTCATTAAGGATTTATTTGAAAATCACGGCTCAATCGATGATTTAAAACTATTTACCCAAGCAGTGGAGAGGTAAGTGTTCAAATTATTTTATTTTATTTATATTCATATATTTAAATTTTTATTTATTATTTATTATTATTTTTTTGATTAGATGGGATAAATCGATGATTAGATCGCTACCTTCAAAAATCAGGGCAACATTTTTAGGAATTTATGACACTATGAATGAAATAGCGGTGCAAGTTAGCATGGCTCAAGATAAAGATATGCGCGCATATTTGCACGATTTGGTAAGTTAATTTAATTGATCACTTTATAACATTATTAATATATTATTATACAGATTTAGTTAATTATTACGTGATTAATGTTTGAAAACAGAGGGTGAAACAGATAGAGCATTATATGAAGAAAAGAGAAATGCCACGTGGCAATAATTTATTGGAGGAAATGGAAGATTCAAAAACTAACCTTGGAGTGGCTGTCAGAATTATTCCTGCCTTGTTTCTTTTGGGGGAAAGATTAAATGAATTTTCTTTAAGATCTTTAGATCATAATTCAGAAATTCAGAATCATTTGTCTTCATTTCTATCCTTATTCACCGATATCCACAATCACAAGGTATGAATAAACAAACGAATTTTATTTTAAAACCAAATAATTTATCTTGAAACTAATAGGTTTTTTTATTTTTATTTAGGACTTGATAGTGATATGCGCAAATGAGAAAAATATTTCTGAAAAAGAAGCAGTAGCATATTTAAATAATATAATGGAGGAAGAGTTTGATGAGCTGGCGCATGACGTGTTGAAGCCTGGATTGGTGCCACGAATATGTAGGAGATTAATGCTTGAGCATGCGAGAGTGGTTCAATATTTTAATAGTGAAAAGATGAGGGACCAAAATGCGAGAAAAGAAGTGATTCAAGGAGACATGAAAAGGATGTTCACTCCAATTTGAATGAAGGAGACTTTGTAAAAGTATATTGATGAATTAATTATTAAAATGTCATGTGATGTAGGATAATTTGAATGAAGGAGACTTTGTAGCAATAATTTATATGGAATTTTGCATGTCATTTACTCAATAAAATATATCTATACATTAATTAAAAATGGCATGTAATGTAGGATAATACATTGTATTGATAATTCATATTGGACTTCTACTTTTGTCATTTGCCTTTAAATTAATTAAAACAAGGTATAAGATTAAGAACTCACCTCCTCAAAGCGGTTCAATAACATTGTCGTAGACTCAGAGAGAAAAGTTGACGCCATTTCTTGAATCTCTTAAACGCCATTGTTTATTTTTGCACCTCTTTCCTTTCCTTTGAAGAAGAGTACAGTTGACGGGCCATATATATATATATAGAGAGAGAGAGAGAGAAGGATTTTAGAAGCGTGATTTATGGTCCAGTTTTTTGTTTTTAAAAGTTGGGAATTAAATTCCCTCTATAGTCAGTTTATTTGAAATCAGGAATTTACTCAATTCCAGATATTTAAATAACCAGGAAAAAATGTCCATCACAATTAACTGAAAATGAAAACAAAGTTTTTGGTTTGAGAGATGCCACGGCTCTCTCTCTAACCTCCTCCACTGATTCTCCATTGATTTCTTCCTCTCTCACACACACCGTGAAGAAGAGTGAAGCAAGGTTGAAGCAATGGCGACAGCTTCCATTTCCCTCTCCGCCTCTTCCTTCTCCTCTAACAAGCATCTCTTCAACCACAGGAGTCTCGCCTCACGAAGAATTCTTCTCACTGGTTCACTTCTAACCCCATAATCATCTCTTTCCATTTCCGAATTTAATTACGCCATTATAGATAAACCATTCAATCTTTTCTTCAATTGAAGGAACTCGGTGCGGAATTAGGAGAAGAGACCTCGCCATTTCCGTCTGTTGTTCTTTGTTAGCTGTCGACAAAGCCCAAGGTAAACCTTTCATTCGTACCCATCAAAATCTTACAAATTCATGAGAGCCCTGTTTTGTGATTTGCAGGAATTGAGAGGTTACCGTTCAAATCTGACGGATATAATTTCTGGAATTGGAGAGGGCATAAAATTCATTACATAGTTCAAGGAGCCGGCCCTTCTATAGTTTTAGTTCACGGTTTTGGCGCTTCAGCTTTTCATTGGCGGTAAAAAATAGAATTAAAAAGAAAAAGAATTGTTTTTAATTTTTTATTGATAATTAATTGATTGAAAATTGATTAAATTATGGGTTTTTGAATTGAAGGTATAATATACCTGAATTGGCGAAGAAATACAAGGTCTATGCGTTGGATTTATTAGGGTTTGGTTGGAGTGAGAAAGCTCTGATTGAATATGATGCGAGTATTTGGAAGGACCAGCTTTCGGATTTCCTTTCTGAAATTGTTCAAGAACCTGCTTTTCTAGTTGGAAACAGGTAAAAAATATAAAAAAAATATTTAAATTTGCAAAAAAAAAAAAAAAAAAACAGCTTTTTGTCTAAATTGCAAAAAATCTTGTATTAAAAAGGGATTTATTGGGAAAAAAAAATGCGATTCAAATGAAGAAGCAAGAGCTTTTTTTCAAAATTAGAGATAATGCGGGGCCTTTTTCGAAAACTTCCCTAAATTATTTAAGTATAAATCATTTATTTATTTAATTATTTATTTATTTTTTCTTTTTAGTCTTGGAGGATTTACGGTTTTACTAACAGCAGCTGAAAAATCAGAACTAACAAAAGGAGTAGTTTTACTAAACTCAGCCGGACAATTCGGGGACCCGAACAAAAAACCGGAAAAAACGGAGGGTGAAAACGTGATAAACAAATTTGTGATAAAGCCCTTAAAAGAGGTTTTGCAAAGAGTGGTTTTGGGGTTCGTGTTTTGGCAGTCCAAACAGCCTGCTAGAATTGAGAAAGTCTTGAAAAGCGTAACGTATTTAATTTTATGTATTTTTGTTTTTTTAATTAGGGTTGTTTTTGTTTTATTTATTAGTAATTAAAGATTGTTTTGTTGGCTGTTTTTTTAGGTTTATGTAGATTCAACAAATGTTGATGAATATCTTGTTGAGTCTATTACTGCTCCAACTTCTGATCCAAATGCAGGAGAAGTTTATTATAGGTAATATTTTCATCAAATTTAACAAAATTATAAAAAAAAAAAGTAGTAAGGCTTTCCTTCATTACGAAATTTTCCTATCAATTTCCTACTTTTATCATTTTATGTATATTACTATTATTTTGACATAAATTTTCTAACGTAAGTAATAGATAAATCAAATAACACATTGTTTGTAACTTTTCGTACACATAACTCAAATTTTGAATCTAAAAATGCTTTAAAATAACTCTTCTAACATTCAAAAAAATGGGTGTTAATTTTGATATAAATTTATTAACTTCACATTCTTATATATAATAACAAAAAACGTACCATTATTTCTTAACAGATTAATGACACGCTTCATGACGAATCAGAGCAAGTACACTCTAGACAGCCTGCTCAACAAACTGTCCTGTCCTTTGCTGCTCATTTGGGGCGATCTGGATCCGTGGGTGGGCCCCACAAAGGCGGTTATGATCAAACAGTTTTATCCCAAAACGAGTGTGGTCAATTTGCAGGCTGGTCACTGCCCTCACGATGAGGTGCCGGATCAGGTTAACCGAGCCTTGGTTGAGTGGTTGGGTCAGAATGTTTGATTCGTTGGATTGGATGGAATTTTTTGATAGATTTTGATATTGATGGTTTTGTGGTTTGGAAGGAAATGTTTATTTGTTGTAATTTTTGAAAGAAAAATGTGTGTTGTGTATTGTTAATTCTGAGAATTCACAGGAGATTTGTACGGTTATAGGGGATTGTTGCATGTTTTTTTAGTTGAAAAAGGTAAAAATTGGGATATTTTTTAAAATTCCAAAAGAAGGGTTTATCAAAAATTAAGAGTTCGAAATAGTTTTTTGAATATTTCGAAGGTTAGGGCTTCTTCATAAATTTGATACGTGAGGTGTTTTGGAAATTTCAATTTGCGCAAAAATCAACCTTCTGCTCCAACCAAACAAACATTGATATTCATACAACACAAGAAAAAATCTCTCTTTTTGAGATAAATCATAACTAAAAAAGCTAAATAAAATCAACCGTTGAGATCAATCGGATGGAATCAGAAAAGAGCAGGATTTTGATCATTGGAGGGACAGGTTATATCGGCAAACATATTGTAAAAGCAAGTATTAAGTTCAATTATCCCATATATATTTTGGTGAGAGATCTAAATCCTTCTGATTTAACCAAATCAAATCTTTTGAAAAACTTCATGGAATCTGGTGTGTCAAAATTCTCCAAGTAAGAAAACTCAAACTATTTTTGAATAATTTGTTGTTCATGTTTTAGTAATTATTCCTAGGTTTAATTTTAATTTTTTATACAAAATAGGGGGATATACACAATCATGAATGTTTGATCAAAGCAAACAAGAGTGTTGATGTAGTAATCTCAGCGATTCGATATTACCAAATTGAAGATCAGATGAAGATCATAAATGCAATTGAAGAAGCTGGCAATATAAAGGTCATATCATTTGTTAATATTATTACATAATAATAAATTTATTACTTTCATTGAGATATAATAGAAAAAATATATTAAAATTATGTAAAATTGTAGAGATTTTTTCCATCGGAATTCGGAAACGATGCGGACCATAGGAATATTGAGGAACCGGCAAAAACAGTTTTTGAAATTGAAAGAAAAATCAGAAGAATTGTGGAAAATGAAAAAATACCCTACACTTTCGTTTCCTGCAATTTTTTTGCCGGTTATTATTTAAATACACTCTCTCAATATAGCGCAAGTTATATGCCAATTGATAAAGTTATAATTTTTGGAGATGGAAATACTCCAGGTATATTTTAAAATAATAAAATGCAAACTCTTAATATTTGTAAAATATAACTTTTTCATGTTTTTTATTTATTTTCAGTGGTTTATTTGGACGAAGGTGATATAGGAATGTATACTATTAAAGCAGTCGATGATACGAGAAGTCTCACTAAAGTTTTACACATGAGACCTCATGAAAATATATTATTTCATAATGAACTTCTTTCATCATGGGAAAAAAAGGTTGGGGAAAAGTTTAGAAGACTTTATCTTTCTGAAGAGGAGGTTTGGAAGCAACTCAAAGGTATATCAAATTCTAAATTACAAAACTCTCATTTTTTTTGTAAAAAAAATCTATTTTTTAAACTAGTTATGATATCTCATTTTAATATGTTATTTTGTGTTTTTTAGAATCTCCAAGTGCTGACCTGGCGATATTCCATTCGGTGTTTATAAATGGAGGACACACAAACTTTGAAATTGATCCATTAATTGGTGTAGAAGCAACTGAACTTTATCCTGATCTGAAATACACTACAGTTGATCAGTACCTAAAAATCGATATTTATAGACTTAAATTGATATTTTGATTTTCTCCATAGAGAACTTGGAAAATGTATACTTCTTATGAGTAAATGTGATTTGAGGTCAGATGTGGAATTAGGCCTGATTTATGCTACTAGATGTCAAATTATAATATAAATCGAATTATGCTCTTTCTGTGAAGTTCATTTTTGTAGGATAAATTTTTCATTTTTTATTTGTTAAACTTGTATATCTCAAAATTTTGGACTAATATTGTGTTTAATTTTGGGCCTAATTATTTGATAATTAATCTGGAACTAGGCCCCAAATATTGCAACAAGTACAATTAATGACAATCATCACTGTCGGTTGTATGTATAATACATCAATAATAATAATTTTTTTGTGACGTGCCAAATATTTAAAAAAAATAAAATTGTGACGTGCCAAAATAAAATTGTGACGTGCCAAATATTTAAGAAAAATAAAATTTTCTTTTTTCCCATTTTTTCTTAAAATATTATTTTATTGTATATTTTTGTGGTGCATGCTTATTTAAAAATATGTCACTGCTTATGTGTCAAAAATATATATCATGTCATTGCTTACGTGTCAAGTTTAACTGACACATAAGCACTTAACGGATGGAAGGACAAAAAATAGATTTAATAAATAATTAAGGGGTTAAAATTAGACCAATAAAAATTTGAGGGACTAAAAATGAGTTATTTGAATAGTTGAGGGGGCAAAATTTAACTTTTCTCTTTTAAAAAATATATATAAATTAAATAATATTTAAATTAATTCATAACACATAAAACTATAGAAAATATATGTAGAGTAAGTTCAATAATTTTTAATCATAATTTGTATTATATTATAAGATGTTTTGTCACATCTAATTTTGCAATAACGGATAACTTTATATAACAAATCATGGTATTATAAATTATTAATATAAATGACAACTTAATAGAAAGAAAATAATATTTTAATAAGACAATATGAATTAATCTTTATGATCTCAACTTAATCAATTATTCTCCAAAGTTATGTTGTTGCCTTTTGATATATTATATTTAGAACAATGTGTAAGTTATAATCATCATCGGATGGAGCTCGAAAAAAGAAAAAATTTAACACAATTTATTTCAAAGCTTTTAGTGGAAGCACCAAAAGATCTAGTTAAAAATGTTTCATTTGTTTATAAAAGCGAAAAAAAATATTTATATTTAACATTATGTTTGGAGAAAAAATATAATGTTATATATATATAAAGGAATTTTTTTGTACTAATATAAGAATATATAACATGAATCATTTTTTTAAATGATATCACCACAAATTTTCTCATTGTTGATCTTATTTAACTATCAAAATGATGTGCAATAGGTATATATTTTATGAATAAATGAATCATATAGCTATCATTAATATATTAATTAATATAATGTATTTCTTAATATGTTATTTCTTGTAGTGAGAACCCAAGAACTTAATGGTTTTCACCAAATCGAAATGCAATACAAAAAATAACAACCTAACAAATTATATTATTATCTATTAATAATCACATACATATTACTATAAAATATCAAGAAACTTGAGAAATTAAATAATAAAATTTGAGAAATTTTTTGATCGGATGATCCGAGAGAAAATTAATGACACTTGGTGAAAAATAATGGGATGAAGTTAATTTATCTAAATGTTTGAATTTAAAATTATTGATAATACAAAAAAATAATTTATTGCATAACATTTAAATTTCTAATTGTTTAAATTTAATTATGTAACGATATATTTTTCACATGAGCATATTCTCTTATATAGTATATATTTGCATACTTCACCGAAAAAGAATTATATTGGAAGCATAGCAATATAGAATTCAAAATAAAGAGAAAATTCAAACAAATTTAGTTTTGAAGATTTTAATGTAAGAAATACAATCTTTTATTATGAATACTATTTTTTTAAAGAAGAAAAAAAATATGTTTTCATAGATGAACTCTTCATATTCTCTTTGTACTAATAACTAAACATAATTATGTATCATGATTCGTTAGAACTATTTGATTAAAATTTAACAGTAAAAAATAGCATGAGCCGTTCTCATCTAATTATAAAATAGAATAGCAAACACGAAAATTATCAATCATTGTTATATATGTCAGTATGAAATATAAATAATGCCACAAAAAATCAGCATATGTAAAAAATTCATTAGTATAGGTTTAACCATACTATTTGATCAAATAGAGAAAATAATTAGAGTACGTGGGATCTTGAGGGGTATCAAAAGGCTTTGAAAAATAAAAGGGTGGGAAAATTGAAATATTGGTAACGAAATAAGAGTATTATTCTAGTATATAATGAACATAATAAATTAAGAAGTACAAAGTCATTATAATAATCATATTATACTAGAAGGGGCGGAACCATGTGGTGTTTTAGGGTGGCCTCCCCTATAATTTTAGAAATTATGTATTACTCCTTGTAAATTATTATTTTAGTCCTTCGTTTATAATAAAATTGGTCCCTCTTATACGAATACTAAAAAGGATAGGGTTATTTAAGTATAACTCCAAATCAAAATGACTACTCTGACAGCTGACATGCATAGAAGGATACTAAATTCAATTTCAGATTTTCTATTGCCTCAAAGTCAATAGTCATATATATCACACTAGTATGGCTTAATATACACCATTCAATTGGTCATCTTTTATATCACATAAAAAGAGACGCACACAAAAACTAAGTATTGTTCAAAGCAAAAAAAAAAGTGATTGATATGTTTTTATTTGACTAAATTATGTAGATGTATAATATTAATCATAAACTAAATTAAATATGAAGTACAATTTTGCTTAAATTTATGTTGTTAAATACAATATAAATATGAGTACTGAACGAATGAATCGGACTTTGAATGAACGAACAAGAGTGACGCGACTGCACGCAGGACTACCGAACATGTTTTGGAAAGATGCGGTTAACACAGCCGCATATCTTATAAATTGTATCCCAATGAGACCGCTTAACCTCGAGTTGCCAGGAGAGAAATGGAAAGGTAAAAAGATTTTCCTTAATCATTTGAGAATTTTTGGGAGTATTGCGTATGTCCATATTGATGCGGATAAAAAGGCAAACATATGCTAAGGCCCAAAAGTGTTTGTTTATTGGTTATGGATCGAATTACTTTGGTTACCAGTTTTGGGTCGAACAAAGTCGAAAAATAATTCAATCCAGAGATGCAACCTTTAATGAAAATGAACTCTACAAGGATAGGTTTGGGTCAAATGGGAAATCTGAATCTAAGGGTAGAGTCAACCAAAATTCCACTATGACCGAGAATGAAAATGAAACTGTGACCGAAACTGCACCAGAGCAAAGTCAAGAAACTCCGGTTGTAAGATAATCAAACTAGACTATCAAACACACAAGCTGTTATTCACCATCAATTAACTACTTATTGTTAACTGATGAAAGCGAACCTGAGGGTTACTATGAGATGGTAGAGATTCGATCAAGTCGGAGCATGCAATGAGAGATGAGATTGAGCCTCTCCAAAAGAATAAGATTTGCGTATTGACCTGGTTACAAGATGGCAAGAAGACGCTACTAAATAAGTGGGTTTATCGGGAAAAGATGAACCAGATGGTAGCAAGTGGTACAAGTCGAGATTGATAATAAAAGGATTCATATAGGAAGAGGGAGTTGACTATAGGGATGTATTATCGCCGGTGGTGAAGCTGACAACCATTCGTCGGTGTTAAGTACTGTAGCGGCCGGAGAGTTGCAACTCGAGCAGATGGATGTCAATACGGTATTCCTCCATGATGATTTGGAAGAGGATATTTATATGGTGCAGCCTGAAGGTTTTAAGACCCTGGCAAAGGATGGTCTAGTGTGCAAGCTCAAGAAAAGCTTGTACGGTCTAAAGCAAGCACCCAGATAGTTGTACATGAAGTTTGATAAATTCATGTGTGATCGTGATTTCTGGAGACGTGATACTGACCATTGTTGCTATTACAAAAATAATGAAAATACCTATATTATTTTGCTCTTGCATGTAGATGATATACTCATTACAGGTGTCGACATGAGCGAGATCAACATGATTAAGAAGGGGTTGTCAAGAGAATTCGAAATGAACGATTTGGGGACAGTAAGCCAGATTCTTGGGATACGGATCACTCGAGATCGAGTGGCAATACATTGACCCTGTCACAAGAGAAGTACATCAAGAAGGTGTTGGGGCAATTTCGAGTAGATGACACCAAGTCGAGAAGTACTCCAGTCGGTGCACATTTCAAATTCTCCAAGGAACAGTCACCAAAATCCACGGAGGAAAAATAGCAAATGGCAAGAGTGACATACGCATCGGCAATGGGCAGCCTTATGTATGTCATGGTGTGCACGGGACCCGATATCGCACATGCTGTAGGATTTGTGAGTCGATTCATGGTAAATCCCGCCATCGAGCATTGGGAGGCGATCAAATAGTTGCTGAGACATTTGAAGGGCACGTTGGCACGATTTTTCAAAGATTCAAAGACGCGGACCTAGGAGGAGATGTTGATAGTAGGAAAAACGCTTCCGGTTATGCCTTTACAATGGGAGGTACAACTATGAGCTAGCTGCCAAAATTGTAGAAATGCATGACGCTATCAATGACTGAAGTGTAGTATGTGGCAATTTTAGAATGTGGAAAATATATGGTATGTCTTGTCTTTTCTGAGAAAAATTGGAAAAGATCAAGGATGTAGGGCACTTTATACCGACAGTCAAAGTGCCCCGTGTCTCGAGAAAAATTCGGTGTTCCATTCTAGAATCAAGAACATCCAACTCAAGTATCACTACATCTGAGAACTTGTGAAAGACCGTACCATATCATAAGAGAAGATCCAAGTTGCGAAGAACCCTGCCGATTTGTTGACCAAGGAAGTCCCCATCGACAAACTGAGGTTGTGCTCTGCCTCAGTGGGGCTGGTCGAGTGAGTCAGTACGAGCATGTTGCATGGCTCCCGGAAGGTAATGGAGAAAAGGAGCATGTATTCAACGCAAAGAATTTGTCATTATGAAGTCTCCAAGTGGGAGATTGTTTTGTGTGGAGTCTTCTATGACATTCTAAATACCGTGAAAAAGAAAATCTTGGAAGAGATAAGAAAGTTTTCCATATTTGTTTGCTATAACTTATTTCCATTATTAACAATTGGAATTGAAAATATGTTTGTTTCCTTATATTTATATTTATATTTTTATGTATTAGGTGTTAATTGGGGCAATAATTTTTTGCGTTATTTTATTTTATTAGGTATGATTATCACTATAAATAGAGAGGTATGAATAAAATTTTATTCATTCCAATAACTACAAATAATTGTATTGTATTTCTCTTTCTTCCAAGTATAAAGAAAGAATTGAATGTCGGCGACCTTAATTTTTATCTTCTTTAGAGTTTTCACGTTAAAATATTTGTGTTCCCGTGTTCGATTTCTGTATTTACTGTTGCGTCTCGATTTCTAATACCATCATACCGAGCTTCCATCTCCAAATCCTTGCCAGACAACAACATTGAATGGAGATGGGAAGCAAATAAAGAGTTCTCTGCATCATCTTCTTATAAATTCTTGAGAAATTCGGGTATAGTCAAACCCTGGAGAACGTCATTATGGAAGACAAAGATGCCAAACAATGTCAAAATTTTCTTTTGGCTGTCATTACACAATAGGATTAATACAGCTCAGGTGCTCATGAAGAAAAATTGGCCTCACAACCTTACATGTGTATTATGTGGAGCAACTCTAGAAACTAGAGATCACTTATTTATTCAATGCTCCTACACACGAGCATTATGGAAGCTAGTTGACCACTACACTAATAGGAAGGTAGGACTATTCTCGCATGAAACTTGGAAGAAGGTTGGATCAAAAACCGCTTAAACATAGAGGAAGCTCCAGGAAAACATAGGATACATTATGGTTAGCGGTATGCTGGTATATTTGGTTAGAACGAAATGCAAAGGATCTTCAACTCCAAACAACTTCCAACGCTCAATATTCAAGAAAGGCAGCAGATGAGGCATGGAGATGGATGAAATGGTGTTAGGGTAGGTCATCTAGGCAGCCTCCTTAGACTAATATGAATATGTAATTCTTCCCTTGTAAATTCTCCTTTTTATTTCAATGAAATAAACCAAACGCGCACTTCTTGCGTAATGGTTTCTTCAAAAAAAAAAAAAAAAAAATATATATATATATATATATATATATATATATATATATATATATATATATATATATATATTATACTGCAATATAAGAATGCACATATGAATTATATTCCAGATTTAACGTACTGAAATCTGAAACTGAAAGACTTTGAACTTCAGAACCTTTAAATGCATCTCCAGTTTTAACACCAATCTCAATGAGTTTGCTTCTATACTTTTATTAATAAAAAACTTATTTTTTACTCTTTTTATGTACTGGTTCCTTCAATATTAACCCGACAAATTAGGACTTGCTCCACTTTGATCTAACCATACTTTATGAATTCAATTATATTTTTTTCAGTAATATGACATGCATGTGTTATTGAAACAAGTTGGACAAATATCACCAAAGTTTTGACTAATCAAACAAACCCTAGATTTCTTCTTTCCCACAAAAAGAAGAGTAAATACACTTCATACAGCAGAGGTAAATTAAAGACTGAATTATTTTTTGAGCCATTATTAGCTTAAGAAACATAATTAAATTGTGATGCGCTAGTTAAGTAATAAAGGCGTCACATTGTTGCCCTCTATCTTGACAGTCAATGTCTGCCCATTAAATTTTCAAAAAAATCTTATGTTTCTCAAATTAATAAAGATCTTTAAAAGGATTTGATATACTATGACGAGAATTTCTCGTCGTGCAGTACGACGACAGTATATATAACTAATAGACAATAATAAAATTGAAAAAACAATATATATAATTCATATGTTCTAAACAGTATATACGTAAATAGTGAAAACAACATATAGAAATGAAATAATATATTAAGCAGCGGAAAAATAGTATATAAAAGTTTCAAGGAGTAAATAATGCACAAAAATAAAAATATGTATAAAACAGTGAAAATAGTATACAGAAAAAAAATATTGTATTGAAAACTGAAAAAACAGTATATACAAATTCTATCGTGATTTGGACGTACTAGACCATGGTGATTTCATATCTCGCTTATTTAAATATCAAAAAAGTAATTTTTTTTTCATTTTCCAGAAACTCCAAAAGCCATATTTCTAGCTAACTTCTATTTTCAAATTAGTTGTTGATTATTTTTATACAAATTAGCCTGCTCACATATATTTTCCTTTATTATTTTAAACAAATTACTATTTTTTAAATGATTAAAATTAAGAAACTCCTGTTAACATTAGAACTTTTATTAATAATTTTTTAGTTTATGGTTGTTTTTAAGTATTTTTTTGGGGAAATTTTTCAAAAAACCCCCTAATCTTTCTTAATATTATCAAAATCTCATATCTTTTTAGATTCCTTCAAAAATTATCTATCTTTTTAGCTTTTTTTGGAAACCCCCGTAACTTTTTTTCATTATTATCAAAGACCCCTTTTCATTCCGTTATATTTTTAAAAATGTCCATTTTACTCCCTCCCCCTGCCCCACAGTTTAGCATGACTTTCTCTTTTTTTTAAAGGGTTATGATTATTATTTTCAGTATTTCAAATTATATTAAAAAAATATATTTTTTATAAGTATGTAAAAAAAATGAAAAAAAAATTTAGAATATTTTTTAAATATTAATCGCACTTTACTAATATGTAGTAACTTGCACATGTGAAGAAAATTTCACACAACAAATATTTATCTCTGTTTCAACTACTACTATAAATAGCATGCCGTATAGACCTAAAAAACCAAAAATAATCAAGTTTATTCCAAGAATCAAATTCACTTCTCAAAGAGAGAAGAAAAATGGAGAGCTTGAAGTATGTTGTAGCTTGTTCAAAAGCGGTTGGTTTCTCTCATCCGGCAAACTACAAAGATCAAAATCATGAATTTAAAACATCTATTTTGAATCGAAGGCCGAATTCTTTAAAATCCAGGAGCTTTTCTTTATCAAATACTCATCTCGGTAAGTTATATTTTTTTTTTTTTTTTTTGAGGCAAGCTTGAGCCAGGTTAACCCACACTTAAGGGCCTGTTTGCTACCGTAGTTTTGAGCAAGGTTTAGGAAGCCATGGCTGCAGGAAGCTAATGTGTGAGCATCAAGAAGCCATGAGCACAGGAGGCTACGTAAAACTGTATGAAAGTATTAAAAAGATGTGTTTTATCAAAACACAGAAGTTATGATGGATGTAATTAATTTCTTTGAAAAAGTAATATTATCATGCAATGTTATATGACTGTAAAAAATATGTACAATTATTATTTTATTATTAAAAATAACCTCATAAATTATAAATTATCAAATTAAAGTATATCACATATATTGTATTAACATAAAACATGTGATATATTTTTTTCATAGATTAAAAGTGTCAAACTAAAGCTAGCATTACAAAAATTTCATTCATAAATTCTCTTATTCTTTATTAGTCTTACAAAAGAATTAATTCTATGGTTTTTCTTAATAAATGTTAGCAACATAGAAATGTTCAAATATGATAAGAAGTACTAATTACATAAGTTCAGACATTTAACTTCTCATTTTAAATAGTTTTTGGAGAAAAAAAAAATTATTAATTGCATGAATTTGAAAGTCTTAGTATTTTAGAGCAAATAAAAATTGGTCTTTCCACCATCCAATCCGTGCATAACGGACCTCTGAGGTAAGTTTTCAAATTGGCCGAAAAGATAGACATTTCCGCGGTTTGGCTACGATTGAGTCCTCAAAACCAGGGTTCCTAGTACACCACCGAACACCTTTTTTTTTTATTCCATGAGATCCGTGGGATCCTAGCTATTCCGTGGCTCAAAACTACATCACCGAACAGGCAAGAGTTTTTCATTGATTTTCAAAAATTACAAAGAATTTCTTATCAGGTTAAGGATAGATTCCTTTCCCTAATTAAAGTCCAGCCAAAGACAAATAAGTTACAAACCATTTTTAAAGGTAAAAAACCCCAATAAAAACAAGAAAGCAAAAACAATAACAACGACACTCCTTGGCCCCCCTGAAATTCTCCTCTGCCTGATTCCTGTTAAGGTATCACACAGAGGCTGTTGTTCCAGCTGGAGAGTTCCCACATTGCCATCTGCACTACCTTCTGTACACTCCTTCCTTTCATAAAAATAATTCCTATATTATTATCTGAATATCAATTGTTTGATAAACTATTTTACACTGTATACATACAGTCTTTAACATACAAAAATACTATATATAGTACATAAATAGTTTTACGCTTATTTTACACTATACAGGGACTATTTTTCTACGTGCATCTGGAACATCACAAATAGAGCTAACAAAAGATCAACTTTTCACCAAACTAGCTGTAAATCTTTATTCATTTGACTTCATATTCTTTTCTAGTAAACAACATAATTACAATGTAACTACATGAAATATACAAACAATCAACAGGCAGAAGAGAAAGATGATTCATTAGACCGAATGGAAACATTAATCAAAGAAATAAAAAACAAATTCCAGTCCATGAACGACGGTGAAACAAGTCCGTCTGCGTACGACACGGCATGGGTGGCCAGGATCAAGTCCGAGTCGGACCCAACCAGGCCGCAGTTCCAAAACTGCCTGGACTGGGTCTGTGTGAACCAGCTAGAAGACGGATCATGGGGCGAACCGACTTTTTATTTGTTGTACGATCGGGTTGTCAACACTTTGTCGTGTGTTCTTGCCTTAAAAATGTGGAATGTTGGTCAAGAACAAATTGAAAAAGGTAGATTTGTTTTTAAAAGTTAAACAAAATTTGTTATTTTAACTTTGGAATATGTAATATTTTGATATTTTTTTAATTTTTTTGGTTTTAGGGTTGGAGTATTTGAGGAAGAATATGGAGAAAATAGAGAATGAGAGTAGGCGGTTAATAACGGTTGGATTTGAGTTGGTTTTTCCATGGATGCTTAATGAAGCTAAGGATTTGGGGATCGATTTGCCATACGATTTACCGTGCTTGCAAGATATTTTCAAATTCAGAGAGAAGAAAATCAAACGGTAATAATAATACTTTTAAAACATTTTGATCACCATAATTTTTCTTTGTTTGTTTTTTAGTTTTTACATTCATTTTTTTTTTGTAAAAAAAGATTAGAGTACAAGATAATAATGATGTACGATAGAAGTGCGTAAAAAGGTATACTAACACTTAAATTATTAAAATCTGGCGACCACTTTTGACACATCACGTACAAAAACCTACATCTCATATAACTACAACAAACAATTATATGACTTTGAAAAAAGGGAAATTGAAAATCTCGACAGGGTCCGGTGTGCGACGGCAACAAACATGTCGTGTTACGCGACGTATTTGTGGGCCCGTCGTCCAGCACCCCGGTGGCGGCTCCTATATTTTCTTTTCGTCACTCCTTTCTTCTCTGACATGACGTTGATATATGCATTATTTTATCTAAATTATATATTATTTTATTATCTTATATCTTATAACACATTCATTATGTTGTTATATCGCATCTTTCCCCTTTTCCCGTCCCTTTGTCTTCTTTTCTCTCTTCTCCGCAGCGCTAAACACCTTCAACTTCTCTCTCTCGCTGGCTCGCTCGCTCGCTCTCGTCGTTAGATTTTAACGTAGTGAAGGTTTCTCTCTTCTCTCTTCGCTCTCCCAAACCATCTCCGGCGAAGGATTCTTTCCCCAGTCGCCCCGAATCTGATCACCCATTTCTCCATCTTGAAAGTTGAAACCCTCGAGCTCGCGTCCTTCTTTTCCTTTTGAGAAGATCAATTTCTGTATATGTGTTCCACTTTCTCCCTTTCCAGGTGTGTTAGGATTTCCTATCAATTTCTTTCTCCCTCTCCTTATTAGTTGCTATTTTTCTTAAGCCTATTTAAGCTGAAAATATGAAGTTATTTATTGTCCAGCAATTTCGTCAATTAAGCCGTAATTCAATAAATAAGCTGAAATTTCAAAGACATTTCAGCAAACTTAGAAGAAATTCAGCAAATTTTAGCATGTGTCAGTCCCTCTTTTCAGTAATCATAGACCTCTTTATCTCTGGTAACCCACCTCTTTATTTCTAGACCTGAGTAATCTAACACTTTTATTTAAAATAACCAATTTGTATTAAATGATGATGGTATGAATTAAGAAGTGTTGGTATTAATTGGGGAATTATGGCATGAACTGGGCAATATTTTGTATAATTGAGTGAATTATGGCTGAATTACTGTTTATATTAGGGTTTACTAAATTATGGTTTAATTAATTGTTGTTAGGGCTATTTTTTGTCTGAATTGGTGGAATTAGTGTTGACTTTGGTCGGAATTGTAAAAAAGAATTGATCAAACTAAATCATGTTAATCCTTCATTTGTCAGCACATGTTAAACTTCTAAACAATGGATATTTTTCATGATATACACATCTTTTCCACCAATAATATGATTCTTTTAATTCTTTTTCCATGTTAAAAATAAGAAATATGTAATTATAAGAACATTGCTTAATTCTTGTTGTTTTGTCTTAACTATATACTATTATATCATATCTATATACTGTTTTTCGTCGTCGCGCCTCTATTTCAGATCTCAGCAGCGAGTCTCATCCGTCGTGCTACCGTCGTCGCGTGTTGAGGTGGAAGTCGCCGGTTGGAGATTCGTTGCGTCTCCGTCGCGTTTTGGCGAGATTGTGTCTGCCACGTCAGCCGTCACGCACGCGTCGCGCACAAAAGTATCGCGCAATATCAGCACCCTTAAAAAAATAAACGCTTAGATTCAAAAAGAAAAATAAACTTATTTTACCAAGAACAACCAAAAAACAAAAAAAGGTCACATATTCTGATTATTTCTTTTTCTAACAAGTAGGATTCCGATAGAGGTGATGCACTCGGTCCACACGACGTTGTTGTACAACTTAGAAGGTTTACAAGACGTGGTGCAATGGAACTGCATTCTCAACCTCCAATCGAGAGATGGAAGCTTCTTAAGCGGGCCCGCCGCGACAGCCGTCGCCTACATGCACACCAAGGATCCAAAATGCCTCGAGTTTCTCACCTTTGTCGTCAATCGATTTGGAGATAGTGGTCCGTACAATCGATCAAATATGTAATATTATTTGTATTATTTGGAATATCGATCTGTTTGAGCGAATCTGGGCCGTCGATACGATCCAGCGATTGGGGATCGATCATCATTTCCGTGATGATATTTCAGAAGTTCTTGACTATGTTTATGCGTAAGTGTCATTTAATTCATCATTTGCTCATAGCATAGTCAAATATAAAAATACAATACAACGTTTTGACATAATTGTAATGTTAAATAGAAATGCGGGAAAAGAAGGAATGTCGTGGGGAAGAGACAATCCGGTGCCGGATGTTGACGACACGTGCATGGCATTACGATTAATGAGATTACACGGTTACCCTGTTTCTTCAGGTATTTTATAAAAAAAAAAATTAATTATATGGGTTATTAATTTTTCAGCTTTCTCTATTTAATTATGTATTTTATTTGACTTTTTTTAATCATGATGATTTTGCCCTTGTATAAATTAGATGTGTTGGAATACTTCAAGGACGACGACGGTAATTTGATATGCTTCCCCGGTCAAACGCACCGAGGCGTGTCCGACATGTACAACCTTTACCGCTACACTCAAGTTCGTTTCCCAGGCGAGAAGATATTAAAAGACGCCAACATATTCGTGCTGGATTATTTGCATAATTGCGTAAAAAATAACGATTTAAATGATAAATGGTCGTTGAAGAAATCTCTAGACAAAGAGGTAGCATATTTTTTGTTGTAAGATTAGTTATGATTTATGTGATATATAAAGTTTGAATGTTTGATGTTTTGAATAATTATTAGGTGAAAAGAGTGTTGGAGGTTGGGTGGAGAGAGAGTTTTAATAGACTTGAGGCAAGAGAATATGTTGATCAATATGGGGAAAATGACGTGTGGATCGCTAAAAACATATATGGGTATTTTATTTTATTTTTCATATCATTATATTTTTTATTATTATTTAACACATAGCTCTTATTATTTGGATTAATTATCAAAATTATAATAGTAAATTAATTTTGGATAATTAGGATGTATAATGTAAACGATCCGAGATATTTGGAGCTTGCCAAGTTGGACTACAACAAGCTTCAGGTCCAATACATAACCGAAATAAATTACATTCTAGAGTAATCTTCAATTTAACAATCACATTTCATCATTTACTCATTACATCAAAATTCCAATATATTTATTTTTTATTAAGATGGTGGAACGGGTGTGGATTTGGCGACCCGTTAGTGAGCAACGATTGTCCAAAAGAGACTCATTTCGCCATTTCAGCCACGCTTTATGAACCACAATATGCAGCCGCCCGTGTGGCCTACACAAAATGCAATTGTATAGAAAATCTCATTAAGGATTTATTTGAAAATCACGACTCAATCGATGACTTAAAACTATTTACCCAAGCAGTCGAGAGGCAGGCACTCAAATTATTTTGTTTTGTTTTATTTTTATTTATATATAAATATATATTTATTATTTGTTTTTTTATTTTTCATTTTTTGAGTAGATGGGATAAATCGATGATTCGATCGCTACCTTCAAAAATTAGGGCGACCTTTTTAGGGATTTATGCAACGATGAATGAAATAGCGGTGCAAGTTAGCATGGCTCAAGATAAAGATATGCGTGCATATTTGCATGATTTGGTAAGTTAATTTAATTGATCACTTTATAACATTATTAATATATTATTATTATACAGATTTAGTTAATTATTATGTGATTAATTTTTGAAAACAGAGGGTGAAGCAGATAGAGCATTACATGAAGAAAAGAGAAATGTCACGTGGCAATAATTTATTGGAGGAAATGGAAGACTCAAAAACTGACTTTGGAGTGGCTGTCAGAATTATTCCTGCCTTGTTTCTTTTGAGGGAAAGATTAAATGAATTTTCTTTAAGATCTTTAGATCATAATTCAGAAATTCAGAATCATTTATCTTCATATCTATCCTTATTCATCGATATCCACAATCACAAGGTATGAATAAACAAACGAATTTTATTTTAAAAACAAATCATTTATCTTGAAACTAATAGGTTTTTTTTTTTTTTTTTTATTTAGGATTTGGTAGTGATATGCGTAAATGAGAAAAATATTTATGAAAAAGAAGCAGTGGCATATTTAAATAATATAAAGGAGGAAGAGTTTGATGTGCTCGCGCATGACGTGTTGAAGCCTGGATTGGTGCCACGAATCTGTAGGAGATTAATGCTTGAGCATGCGAGAGTGGTTCAATATTTTAATAGTGAAAAGATGAGGGACCAAAATGCGAGAAAAGAAGTGATTCAAAGAGATATGAAAAGGATGTTCACTCCCATTTGATTGAAGAATTCTTTTGATAATTTAGATTGGAGTTTTACTTTTGTCATTTATTTAATAAAATATATCAATAAATTAATTAAAATGCCATGTGATATAATGTAGCATACATTTTATTTATTAATAATTTATATTGGACTCTCATATTTGTCATTTACTCAATAAAAATATATTATTTTAATTGGACTCCTATGATCCTATCTTGTTAGTCATATTACTCAAACATTGATTGTCTAAATTCGATAAAAAGTTCTAACACTAGACTCAACAATTTATGTGCAGTTCACTCGCACACACAAAAAATTGCAGACAGAGAGAAAAGTCGACACCATTTCTTCTCACTGGTTCACTTCTAACCCCGTAATCATCTCTTTCCATTTCCAAATTTAATTACGCCATTACAGATAAACCATTCAATCTTTTCTTCAATTGAAGGAACTTGGTGCGGAATTAGGAGAAGAGACCTCGCCATTTCTGTCTATTGTTCTTTGTCAGCTGTGGATAATGCCCAAGGTAAATCTTTCATTCGTACCCATCAAAATCTTACAAATTAATGAGAGCCCTGTTTCGCAATTTGCAGGAATCGAGAGGTTACCGTTCAAATCCAACAGATATAATTTCTGGAATTGGAGAGGGCATAAAATTCATTACATAGTTCAAGGAGCCGGTCCTTCTATTGTGTTAGTTCATGGTTTTGGTGCTTCAGCCTTTCACATTCTGACACGCTTCATGACGAATCAGAGCAAGTACACTCTAGACAGCCTGCTCAACAAACTGTCCTGTCCTTTGCTGCTCATTTGGGGCGATCTGGATCCGTGGGTGGGCCCCACAAAGGCGGTTATGATCAAACAGTTTTATCCCAAAACGAGTGTGGTCAATTTGCAGGCTGGTCACTGCCCTCACGATGAGGTGCGGACCAGGTTAACCGAGCCTTGGTTGAGTGGTTGGGTCAGAATGTGTGAGACTTTAGAGATTGTATTGATTTATTTTTTATATTGATGGTTTTGTGTTTGAAAGGAAATGTTATATAGGTTTTGTTGTAATTTTTGATAGAAAATTGTGTTGTATATTGTAAAATTCTGAGAATTAACAGGAAATTTGTGTTGTTTTTCGAAAATGAAAAGTAGTTTTTTGAATTTTTCAAGGGTTAGGGGTACTAATGAATTTGAGAAAATACATGGGGTGTTTTGGAAATTTCGAACTATATAGATCTTTATTTGCACTAAAGTCCACCTTCTTCTCAAACCAACCAAACATTGATATTCATACAGACACAAGAAAAAATCTCTCTTTTTGAGATAAATCATAACTAAAAAAGCTAAATAAAATCAACCGTTGAGATTGATCGGATGGAATCGGAAAAGAGCAAGATTTTGATCATTGGAGGGACAGGATATATCGGCAAACATATTGTAAAAGCAAGTATTAAGTTCAATTATCCCACATATATTTTGGTGAGAGATCTAAATCCTTCTGATTTAACCAAATCAAATCTTTTGAAAAACTTCAAGGAATCTGGTGTTAAAATTCTCCAAGTAAGAAAATTCAAACTATTTTTGAATAATTTGTTGTTCATGTTTTAGTAATTATTCCTAGGTTTAATTTTAATTTTTTATACAAAATAGGGGGATATACACAATCATGAATGTTTGATCAAAGCAATCAAGAGTGTTGATGTAGTAATCTCAGCGGTTGGATATTACCAAATTGAAGATCAGATGAAGATCATAAATGCAATTAAAGAAGCTGGCAATATAAAGGTCATATAATTTGTTAATATTATTACATAATAATAAATTTATTACTTTCGTTGAGATATAATAGAAAAAATATATTAAAATTATGTAAAATTGTAGAGATTTTTTCCATCCGAATTCGGAAACGATGTGGACCATGCGAATATTGAGGAACCAGCAAAAACAGTTTTTGAAATTGAAAGAAAAATCAGAAGAATTGTGGAAAATGAAAGAATACCCTACACTTTCGTTTCCTGCAATTTTTTCGCCGGTTATTATTTAAATACACTCTCTCAATATAGCGCAAGTTCTATGCCAATTGATAAAGTTATAATTTTTGGAGATGGAAATACTCCAGGTATATTTTAAAATAATAAAATGCAAATTCTAAATATTTGTAAAATATAACTTTTTCCGTTTTGTTTTATTTATTTATTTTCAGCGGTTTATTTGGATGAAGATGATATAGGAATGTATACTATTAAAGCAGTCGATGATACGAGAACTCTTAATAAAGTTCTACACATGAGACCTCATGAAAATATATTATCTCATAATGAACTTGTTTCATTATGGGAAAAAACAGTTGGGAAAAAGTTTAGAAGAGTTTATCTTTCTGAAGAGGAGGTTTGGAAGCAACTCAAAGGTATCAAATTCTAAATTACATTTACAAACTCTCTTTTTTTAAGTTTTTATAAACTAGTTATGATATCAATTTAAATAAAAAATAGTTATGATATCTTATTTTTTTTGTTTTATTAGAATCTCCAAGTGCTGATCTGGCGATATTTCATTCGGTTTTTATAAATGGAGATCACACAAACTTTGAAATTGATCCATTAATTGGTGTAGAATCAACTGAACTTTATCCTGATGTGAAATATACTACGGTTGATCAGTACCTAAACCGATATTTGTAGACACAAGGTGATTTGTGACCAATTTATTCAGAATGTTTTTATTTATTGTAATTAGCTGTCAATTATTTTTGTTTTATGCGTTATAAAACAATTTGGTATTTGATTTTCTTCATGGAAAAGTTGGAAAACCTAAACTTCTTATGAATAAATGTAACTTATGTCAGATGTGGAATTTGGCCTAATTTATGCTACTAGATGCCAAAATTAAATTTAAATCGAATTATGCAGTTAAAGTTCATTGGTTTAATTGTGGGCCTAATAATTTGATTATAAATCTTCTAAATAGGCCCAATGTTGAAACAAAATGCAGTTAATAATCATCATCAGTGTCGGTTATATATAATAACATTATGAACAAAATAAATAAGTAAATATTAGCTACAGAATACACCAGACTGTAGCATACACATGCATTTTGATGTAGCGTTAGGTTTTAATTCAAAAAAAAAAAAGAAAAAAATGTGGAGTTAGGTTTAAAAAACAGATTAGATATTTAGCTTACTGAAAGAGAGACTAAAAGTAGTGCCTGAAGTTTTAGTACGAATCTCAATGAGTTTACTTGTTAACTTATATTGATAAAAATCCTATTCGTTACTCTTCTATCTAAGTTATCTTACACATGTGGTGGTTTCTTCAATTTTAGGACTTTTTTTTTGAAATGGCCAAAAAAAAAAAATTAATTAAGGGAATGGCCAAGTTTTAAAAATATTTGCAAAAGTAGCCATTTCGCTCAGCCACCGGGCGAAACACAAGTAGTTTCGCCCAGTAACGGGGGCGAAACAGAGCCAATCACGATTTGCTTAATTAACCCTGTTTCGCCCAGCAGTCGGGCGAAACAAAGTTGTTTTTAGTATCGGCTTTTATAAATAACCGTTACAGAATAAAGATTTTAGTATCGGTTTTTTAAAATAACCGTTACAAAATAAAGACTTTTAGTATCGGTTTTTACAAATAACCGTTACAGAATAAAGACTTTTAGTATCGATTTTTACGAATAACCGTTACAGAAGGTTCTTTCGCCAGCTCGCTGGGCGAAACAGCTGAGGGAAAAAATTAAAAACAGATTTTTTAGCTTTTTTACATGGAAAAAATAAATAAAATAAATCTGTATCAAAAAATTGAAATGACAATTTAGCTTTTTATTTAGTGGGTAACATTGATTTAATATGCTAGAATATAGGAGGAATCTCAGGATTTTTAGGTGTTTAGGATTCAGATATGGGGTACTAGAGAATATTTACTTTTTCAAGATTGAAATGACAATTTAGCTTTTTATTTAGTGGGTAACATTGATTAAACATGCTAGAATATAGGAGGAATCTCAGGATTTTTAGGTATATGATTTAGATTTCTATTTAAAGAGTCCTCTTATTATACTTGATCATCAAAAAATTAAATCTCATAAGTCTCTCTTGCAAACTTCTTCTCTTTATATCTTTCTCCTTATCAAGAAAATGCCACAAAATTCTGAAATATTTCTATATTACAATGGTCAAATTGTTGAAGATTCGAGCGGATACAATTACTCTCCACAAGAAGGTGTTTTTCTCCCGCATAGTAGAAATAGAAATTATTATAGATTGTGTTTAGAAATTCATGCTACCACCGGTTGGCCTAATAGTGACGATCTTAAAATTAGTGGTAGGTTTCCTTATCGTATGAATGATTGTTTGTATTTTAAGATAGTCAAAATTTCGAATGATTCACAGTTAGCTAGTTTTGCTCAGTACATCAAATATGGTGAACACGGTTGGCCTGAATTAGAAATATACGTTGAACGCATCCAAAGTAGAGAATCCTATGTAGGAACTAGTAGTAGATCAAATGTACCTTTTAATGATGACGAGCTTGAGAGGTTAGAACCTGTAATAAATCGTGATGAAGATGAAGTGCCAGAAATGGAAGAAGGCGACGAAGATGAGTTTGAAAATGTTGAAGAGGACGAATATGATGAAGATGAAGTGCCAGAAATGGAAGAAGGCGACGAACCAGAAATAGATGTTATGAACAATTATACGGAAGTGGGTGAGATGGTTAGTGTAGGAACTTTCGGTAATCCTCCGGCGAAAGAGTTTGAAGATACGACTATGTGGGAAGAAGCGAAAATCGATATCTTGTATGGTAAGAGCATGCATGTGAGTAGCGATAATAGTTTGTATGAGGGACAGACGTTCGACATGAAAGCAGAGCTACAATCGGCCGTAAAATTATACAGCGTCATGCATCACCGAGAATTTGTAGTCTCCAAATCGAACAAAACGCTCTACATTGTAGTCTGCAAGCTACAAGATGACCGCGCTGGCTGTGATTGGAGGCTGTATGCATGCAAAAATAAATGACACGAGTTTGAGATTAAAAAATTGACCCAACCACACGTATGTGTTAATCAACAACCTAACGACGACCACAAACAATTAACATGTGCATTTATTGCGGGGCTAATTCTAGATGTCGTTAGAGCAGATTTAGCAATTAAACCAGTAACCCTAGTGGAAACCGTCAAATTAAAATTTGAATATACCATATCATATTGGAAGGCTTGGCATGCCAAGCAACACGCGCTTAGATTCTTGTTTGGCGATTGGAAGGGGGCATATAATTTGCTTCCTGAATTGATGGCAGCAATATATTCGCAAATCCTACTACTGAATATGCATTTTGGAGAGGTCCCAAAAACCGTGCTGGTGAGGAGGAGTTCGAAGGTCTTTTTTGGGCATTTGGTCCGTCACTTAAAGGATTTGAGTTTTGCAAGCCTGTCATAACAGTAGATAGAACATTTCTAATCGGAAAATATCAAGGATGCTTATTGATGGCAGTCGCTAGCGATGCAAATGGTCAATTATTTCCCTTAGCTTTTGCTTTAGTTGATAAGGAGAGGGTAGAAACATGGGGTTGGTTTTTTGGGTGTTTGGGTACTTTGATCGGCCATCGCAAAGGTTTATGTGTGATTTCGGATAGGCATGCCGGAATAATTCGTGCAATGAATGATGACAGATTGAAATGGAAGGAACCTAACAGCTATCATCGTTATTGCATGCGGCATTTAGAAGCAAATTTCAGTAGCGCTGTATCAGACAAAACATTGGTTAAATTGATTGTACCACTACTTCGCGTATGATACAGAAGGTCGCCGGTGGGGTATTCCTACTAGTAATCATGCAGAAGTGATGAATTATGTTTTCAAGGGTATGAGGAAGCTTCCCGTTACGGCTATTGTGATGGAGACATTCTACCAAGCTGAATAGTTATTTTGTCAACAAGCGCGAGATAGCTTCAAATGTGGAAATGAATAATAGAATGTGGGGAAAGGAAGTGATGGAAAAAATGGAGAATAAAACAGTTAAGGCGCGTGCGCATCGAGTCACTACCTTCAATGTCGAAAACGGTGTTCATGAGGTGATAACAGGATCTAGTGGTTCCAAGGTAGGGGGAAAGAGCTTCCATGTGAATTTCAATGAAGGCAAATGCAGTTGTCAGAAACCGATGCTATATCACTATCCTTGTTCGCATCTTGGTAGCAGTTTGCATACGCAGAGGTGTTAGTCCCGAGTATTTTATACATCAACATTTTTAGCTGGATCACCTTAAACATACATATGAAGGAAGTTTTTATCCGATAAAGGATAGAGAACAGTGGGTTGAACGTGAAAAAGTTTTTATTGGTACGTTGGTTCCTCCTGAGAAACTTATGAGGAAAAATGTCCGTGGAACCAACAAGCGTGGAAGAAGACAGGGAGAAACGCTTTCATAATAGTATGGACGTCATGGACAACGCAGATCGTAGAAAACATTGCGGTATTTGCGGAGTAGCAGGGCACACGAAAACAAAATGTCCGAGAAGGTTGTAGTGTTTTATGTATGGTAGTTTATGTTTATTTATTGTGGGTTGTAATGTTTTATGAATTGTATTCTATGTTTTATGTACTGTATTTTATGTTTATGTATTTTAATTTGTAATATTTTATGGATTGTATTCTATGTTTATGTATTTTGATTTGTAAATTAAAGACACATAGTGAGCTCTCTAAAATAGTTTAAATATCAATCTAAATTAACAAAACATAGTCCAAAAAGTAAACATAGTCGGTAATGCC
Source organism: Juncus inflexus (assembly GCA_024447665.1). Lineage (NCBI taxonomy): Eukaryota > Viridiplantae > Streptophyta > Magnoliopsida > Poales > Juncaceae > Juncus > Juncus inflexus. Next base: position 12,874,219 of record JAJHPC010000007.1, on the reverse strand, counting down.
GCCGCCTCCTCCTCCTCCTCCTCATGTTCCCCCGCGTCCTCCGTGTCTTCCTCTCCCCCCTCCCCCTCCTCCTCCGCGTGGTACTCCTCCGCGTCCTCCTCCGCGTGGTACTCCTCCGCGTCCTCCCCCGCGTCCTGGCTGCGCCTGAACCTGAACCTGAGTAATCTGACTAACTCCTTCATCTCCGTCTCCTCCTTGGCCTCCTCCTTCCCCTCCTCCGTCTCCTCCTTCGTCTCCAACCTGTTCGATGATCGAACCCCAATCGAAGTCGCCCTCATATTCATTACTTTCCTTTATGCTGCTCCGTATGCACCCTAACAATTTTTTCAATTTCCCTGGTACATCCTGGCACTCGGCTTTTAGCGCTTCGAACCCATGTTTGCAGGCCTCCAAAAGAAATGCATGCTAAAAAATAATATTTGAGTAATGTTAAAAAACTAAAATAATATGAATAAATAATAATATAAATAATAGTCAATTATTTTCATTACCGCTTTCCTTTTTTGCGGAACCATCGGATGATACGATACCGTAGCATGCGGGATATCGGACTGCACATAAGGATTGGTTGCCGTTCTATACCAATTCCAGTATGCATCATACTGGCTAGGGTCGTACGGCCGCCATGAAGGAATATTTATTTTACGTCCCAAGCGTTTCTCTTCCCACTCAGCCAGATAAGCTGAATGTACGGTAGGCCAATCATTTCCACGGTAATTTGCGATATCGTGCAATCGTTTGTCGTACTCGCAATTTGGGGGTACTTCCATCGCATACCCGAACTGACGCAACACCCGCTCCGGACGATGCATCTCGACAATCCAAAAATACATCAATGACACTGTAAGAAGCCCCATAGTTTTTTCGTGCTCAACTATCGGCGGGAGTATATGACGGAATGCGTCATAAGGTGTCCAAACCACCTGAGTGTCGACCAAACTGTCGAACTGATCGCGATGTGTCGGCAAATGCCGATGAGGTGTTATATCCGCGTATTGAGTACAATCTTTCCACAAAAAACCAACCGTTGGTCTCTCATCTTCATCACCATCATTCGCCATATCCTGCAGTTCCTTGCGTACATCTTTAGGAACGGGTCGTCCGACAAAGTGATATGTTCCCATGCCCACAGTTGCAGCAACATGATATACCCTCCCATATTTTTTCGTTTCTTATGCGTACCTTTACACAATGCCCTGTAAAGGTACGCAAGAACTCCACTACCCCATGCCCATCTATCTAAAACCGACATGTCCTCTAATAAAAGCAGAGGCAGTGCTGAAACACAATCTCCCGAAGCTTCCGTAAATAATACATCCCCACATAATGCAAGCATGTAGGCTCTACAATACTGCTCGACTTTCTGTTCCGGAGCATCAATTTCCAAATCGGAAAAATTATTTTTCAACCATGTTCTTTTCAATAAAATTTTGCTTCTCCCCTTTCCCTTAAACTCCAATTCCGGGATTTCTTTCCCGAGTAGTTGCGTGACCTTTCCCTTCCAATCAACATCTTTATTATTTAAACACATTGCCTCACCGTCCGTCCGCATTCCCAACAAACACGAAACGTCATGTAGCGTTATGGTCATCTCACCAACAGGCAGATGAAACGTGTGTGTTTCCGGTCTCCAATGTTCTTGCAGAGCGCTTATCAGTCTGCTGTCGTAATCCAGCCAACCCATCCTGGCAGTTTGTAGTAAGGTTGCTTTCTTCAAAAAAGGGGCATACCGATCGACCCATGGAACCTGCAGAAACATAAATAAATAAAATAAATAAATAAATAACATACATATGATTTTTTTACTTTCTAAAAAAATTTCTAATTAATATATTAAAAAAAAAATTACCGGAACTTTATGTTGTCGGTAGCGCATGGGTTTGATAGTTACATCTTCAGTGTTGCCAAATTCGTTCGCCCGATGCGTGTGTTGTTGTGACTGAAGCGCATAATTTGGCCGACTAGGTCCCGCGTCAGATGACATCTTTATTTAAAAAATAAAGTAATATAAATAAATAAATAAAATAATATTATTAAATAAAATAATATTAATAAATAAATAAAAACTACTAATAAAAACTAATAATAAACATACATACATAAACATACATTTGATTTTTTAAACATTTGATTTTTAAAAACATAAATAAATAAACACTAATAATAAATAAATAAATAAATACATAAACATAAACATACATAAACATACATAAATAAATAAATAAACATACATACATAAATAAATAAATAAATGCATAGCATACATTTGATTTTTTAAACTTTTAAAAAATAAAACTATAAATAATATACTAAAAAATATATCTATAACAAAAAAAATATAAATAATAATCCTAAACAAGAAAAATAATTTATAAAATAAATATATACATTACCTAAACTACAAAAATTAATTTCAAAAATAAATAATTTCAAAAATAAATATGTACCTAAACTAGAAAAAATATTACAAATAATATTTCAAATCAACCAAATAATATCAACAAAATCAACCAAATAATAAATCTAATTTCAAATCAACCACACAAATGGAAAACTAATTTTGAGCAAATAAACCTAATTTGAAACTAATTTTGAGCAAATAAACCTAATTTGAAACTAATTTTGAGCAAATAAACCTAATTTGAAACTAATTTTGAGCAAATAAACTTAATTTGAAACTAATTTTAAGCAAATAACCAAAATTAACTAAATCTAAAGTCAAAGAAATCAACATACTTGTTTTTTTCGCCTCTTTTTTTCGCCTCTGCGTCGCCTTTTTTTTTTCTTTGTTTCGAAAATTTTCGAAAAAACACTCGAACTAACGGCAGCGGGTTTGAATTATACAGATGTTTTGCCCAGCGAGCTGGCAAAAAAACCTTCTGTAACGGTTATTCGTAAAAACCGATACTAAAAGTCTTTATTCTGTAACGGTTATTTGTAAAAACCGATACTAAAGGTCTTTATTCTGTAACGGTTATTTTAAAAAACCGATACTAAAATCTTTATTCGTAACGGTTATTTATAAAAACCGATACTAAAAACAGCTTTCTTTCGCCCGATCATTTGGGCAAAACGGGGTTAATTAAGCAAATCGTGATTGGCTCTGTTTCGCCCCGTTACTGGGCGAAACTACTTGTGTTTCGCCCGGTGGCTGGGCGAAATGGCTATTTTTGTAAATATTTTTAAAACTTGGCCATTCCCTTAATTAATTTTTTTTTTTTAGCCATTTCAAAAAAAAAGTCCAACTTTAGTACCCATCAACTAGGACTTTGCTGCCCCTTTGATTTAACACTACTTTAATAATTTAATTATATTTTTTCAGAAATATGAGATGCAAATTTGGTAAAAATCACCAGATTTCGACCAATCAAACCCTTTGAGTTTGATTGTATTTTTTTTCTTCACACACAAAAAAAAAGACTCAACTCAAAATCGTCATCACACTAAATTGCAGTTTCACCTTTGAAACTACTATTTTTTTTATCCAATTATTAGCTTAACCAATGAGCCACGTTGTTGACCTTGAAATTGGCAGTCCAACGGATGCACAAAAATAAATTAAACTTGTAAATCAGTAAACGTGAAGAAAAGATAGAGGATTCATCATAGTTACCATTACCGTCAAGAATATAATATTATACTATTGTTAGACAATATCATGCAAATCGCCAGACCTTAATAGTTCCTACTTAATACTTCATTTAAGCACTTGTTTTCCTTGTTCAAACAAATTAAGTAAATTAAATACAGGAAGAAAACAGAAGTTGAAAGTAAAAAAATAATTTTCTTCAGCATTAAGCCCGTCAATTAGGACTTGGTTACCAAATTAATTCAACCAAACTTTAATAATAATTATTATTATTATCTTCTTTTAGTATTATGAGAGTGAGACGCATCAATGCATGTATTATTCAGAAAAGGTGGGCTTATATCACCAGATTTTGACTAATCAAACCCCTTTGATTTGATTTCATCACAAAAAAAGAAAAATGAGAAAAAAAAAAGTCAACACCACAACGGTATCATATTTTCACCCTTTGAATTGAAAGCCTGGAATTCTTTGCGCAATCATTAACTTAAAAAAAATCTAGTTAAACATTTAGGTAGTAAATTAACAAAGGAGTCAAGATGTTGTCGGTCAATGATTGCACAAAATCAAATAAACAAACAAATCAATCAGCGTGAAGAAAGAAAGAAAAGGAAGAAGAGAAGATGATTCATCAATGATACAATATAATAATTATTATTATTTAAAAATTGGTATGCAAATCGACAGATCTTAACAGTGGTATGCCCGGGAAAAAAAGAGCATGCACTCCATTACTTTTTCTAATAATTGTTAAAGATAAAAGTAAATTTTTCATCCGAATCAAATTAAATAAATTGTTCTTCTACACCCTTAATGCTCTTTTAACAACAAATTAATCGGTTTATTAATAATCATCCTCCCTCCCTTAACCACCTATAACAACAACAATAACAACAAAATCAATAAACAAATATATATATATAAAACCATAACAGCGACTCAGAATCCTCCGTTCTTAAAAGGCAAAAAAACATAATTCGCAAAAACAAATCAGCCCTTCCTACTCTCCTTCTCTCCAAGCTCAACATCTTTTATCCCAACACTTTCAATTGCCCATCTTTAATCAACTTGGAATGAGATCGCACAGAAATTAAAATAATAAACAAATTAAATAAATTGTTCCGCTACAAATAAACTAACAGGTTTAATAATAATAATAATAATAATAATAACCATCCTTCCTTCCTCCCTTCCTCCCTTCCTCCCTCCCTTAACCAACTATAACAACAACAACAAAATTAACAAACAAATATATATAAAACCAAAAAAACACATGGGTTCTTCCTCCTCCAACTCACCCCTTCATCCCGCTCTCCTTCTCTCCAAGCTCCACATCCTTCAAACTAACATTCCCACCTTCAACCCCATCTTTAATCAGTCTGATTTCTTCTTCAGTCAAACTCGTCTTAGTAAGCACAGCTTTTTGTCTCGCCTTGTCCAGCTCCACTGCCCAGCTATAAACCACCATGCCCACCACAGCGAGAACCATGCCCATAATGTTCTTTAATGTTAGGCTGGAGTCGAATAAAATCCAGCCGAGCATTAAAACGGCCACGGTCTTCATGTGGCCTAAAACTTGGAAGGACGTCGCGGAAAAGCGGCCGATGCACAGGTACTGGGATATGTTGCAGAATACCGCTAACGAGCACGACAGTAAGATGAAAAACTGAAATGTGAAAAATGATAAATAAATTTATATTTTTGAATATTTTTTTACTTTCTTATATATTCTTTTCAGTATTTTAATATTTTGTATTTTGTTATATTGTTGCAGAGGTATTGAGATATGTTGCAGAATACGGCTAGAGGGAACAGGAGAGTAAGATGAAGAACTGGAATGTAACAAATGATAAATAAATTGGAGATTTAAATAATTTATATTTTTTAATAGTTTTTTTCATGTTTTATCTCTAAATATTTTTTACTTTCTTATATTTTTTATTTTCAGTATTTTTTTATATTTTATATTTTGTTATATTGTTGCAGAGGTATTGGGGATATGTTGCAGAATACGGATGGAGAACAGGAGAGTAAGATGAAGAACTGGAATGTGAAAAATAATATGTATATTAGGAAGTGTTTTCAATATGTTTTTCATGTTTTATCATTAAATATTTTATACTTTCTAATCTTTTTTTCAATATTTTATATTTTGTTATATTGTTGGAGAGGTATTGGGATGCGTTGCAGAATGCGGATGGGGAACAGGAGAGTAAGATGAAGAACTGGGGAAGGGGAAATAAAATAATAAATCAGATAATGAATTAGGAAATGTATTTTCGTATATATTATTTTTTTGAAGAAAAATCGTGTGATTTTTTATTTAATTCAAATATATTATAAATAATGTTAATTTTTGTTATATAAATATATTAGATAAATAATGCTATTTCTTATTTGTGAATTTACAGTATTGAATTATGTCACAGAATACCGTAAGAAACAGGATAGTAAAATGAAAAACTGTATGTAAAATAAATAAATAAATTAGATATTAATTAATAATTTTTTAAATTTCTTTTTCGAAATTCCGTTGAAGTTTGTGAGAATGTTTCGAGATGTTGGTTTAAATTGTTTACTTGTTGTGTGTACAAAAAAAAGGTTAGTGTAAATAACATTAAATTATACATTTAATTAAAATAGCAAACTTTTTTTAGACTTACGATTGGGCCGGACGTGAAGGGGTAATTTAGGATGGATTTTCCGTTGAGAAAATAATCAATAAACGGGCCGAAAATAATTAGAGAAATTGCTTGAATTGGCGCCGTTTTACTTAACAGCTCGAACGAACCGATCGAATATTTCTTCTGTAGCGAACCAATCGTCTACAAAAATTAAAAAATAAATAAATTACAAAATCGTAAATATCATATTTATAATTTGATAACCGTAAATAAATATATGCCCTTCTAAAACTCAAATTCCATCAAATGTACCCATCCAAAATTAAAAATCATCAGATCAATTCAAATTTGGGAACGTAAATTTGATTAATTTTGAAATTTTGAGTTTTCTGAGACAAAATCGATACTCAATTAAAATAAAATAAAGAATAATTTCTTACGATTTGTTGCAAGGATGTGGAAAGAACGGCGACACAAGCGCAAATAAATCCTTTGGCATTAACTTTCACATCGGTAACCGTGCAAACTCCGACGCCGACCACGACCACCAAAACGGCCGTTTTGACTTCCCTCGAGTAATGCTTGGAATGCAAGATCCACTCCATCACACACACCACAGGAATCATGCTGAGTTTCGAGATCTGGTAGAATCCGACCGAGTTGAGCATGAGAGAGAGATTCATGCCGGTGATGGAGGTGTTGGCCACGATCGAGAACCAGAGGAGCTCCCAGAGAGGGACGGGCTTGGACTGGGAGTAGCCGGTGGCGTTGGAGATCAGCCCGACGATCGCCGTCACGGCGAAGTGGAATCCCGTCAGCGTCGTCGCTGGAAGAAATTGAAAAAAACCAAGAAAAGATTTGAAATTTTGAAGTGAAAATCAGATCTGAGGGGAGATGGATTGGAAAGAAACGGGCTTTGGTAGGAATTTTGAGTAATGAAGAGAAAGCAGTCAGATCTGAAACAAACGGGAATGAAAATGAAGAAAGAATTGAATCGAAAAGGGGAGAGTGACTGACCGAAGGCGAAGGCGTAGCCAGAAGGAGACATGAGTTGCTTGTTGGCCATGATTAGACCCACGGAGCTTACCACATTCATGCCCCACGCGCCCACATCCGAAACCGGCGATTTCTTCTCCCCAATTTCCGCCATTGTTAATCCTCTTTCTTCCTCAAGAAAAGGAAGATGAAGGCGAGAGAGAGAGAGAGAGAGAGAGAGAGATAGAAAGACCACCGCTTGATGAATGAACCAAACCAAACCAAAACAAAACAAAACAAAAAGAATTGTGGGTGACAGACAGCCAAATGAATCACTGTGAGCTCTGTCTGTAGCGCCTCAAATTCAAATCAATTCAATTCTCAAGGAAGGAGAGGAGAGGAGAGGAGAAAGAGATAAAGTTGGAAGTGTGAGACTGACTCTTCTCTGTTGTGTAACGAGCAAATAAAGGCGAAAACTTTCTCAATTAATAATTAACGACAACAATAAACAAACAAATATTATTCAGCTTTTGTCTCTTGCTTCCCTCTCTTTCGTCTTTCTCTTCCCTATTTCTCTCGGCTCTTAATTGCAGTAGATTTAGATGCCTTGCCCTGTTTGTATGTTTGTGACTACTGTGAATAATTATTCTTCTCCTCACAAACACACAACGGATTGGATCTTATTACCTAACCTATAACAGAAAACGACCTTCCCTCTGCCCCCCCTCTCAAATTCACCATGGATTAAATCAATCTTCCAATACAGAAAAGAGAAAGAGAAAGAGAGGTAGAAATGAAGAGGAGGAGACTCGTTAAAAAAGGAAACGAGAATGGTCAAAAATGTAAAGTGCAAGAAAAGAAAGGAATTAGATTCCCGGCTTCTTAAACACTCCGTATTCCAAATCCTGGAACTCATTTCCGGGTTATGTTGGACCCAATATTGGGTGATAATAGAATACTTGTTAGAATAGAAATAGAATATTCCTTCATAAGAAAAATAAAGAAAAGAAGAATAGAAATAGAATTAGATCAATTCAATATTTTATCCTTGATTTTGTGTGAGTCAGTAATGGCGTGCTCTTTTTTCTTTTTCTTTTTCTTTTTCTTTTTTTGGCCATAACGCAAGGACCACTTAACAGGTCGGATCTGTCGTGATCGGATCCGATAAGATTGTAGAAGTATTTGTCAAGTGATTAAATGAAGTAATGACAACTATTTAAGATCTGGGGATTTAATTAATGTGTGATTTAGTCTTGTTTTAATGAAGGCGATGTGGACTGATTGGTGGAATGATTGAATTGAATCCTCTTTTTCTTTCTTTTCTTTTTCAATCTTTTCTTCATGTTTATTGATATTAAATTATCAAAAATGATACGTAATGTGATTAAAAAAAAAAAGATTTAGTGAATATCGTTGAAAATTGAATGTGCAGCCATTGAGTCATTGACTGCCAAATTCGAGGTCAACAGCACAATTTAATTATATTTCTTAAGCTAATAGTTGCTTAAAAAATAATTAAATCTTTCAAAGGGTGAAAATGTGCTTTCCCTTTGTTTTATGAAGTGTGTTGACTCTTCTCTTTGTTGTAAAGAAGAAATCTAGGGTTTGATTAGTCAAAATCTGGTGATTTTTGTCCAACTTGTTTCAATCTCATATTACTGAAAAAAGATATAATTAAATTATTAGTAAACTATGGTAAAATCAAAATGGAGCCAGTCCTTATTTATGGGGTTAATATTGAAGGAACCAATACATAAAAAGAGTAACAAATGAAATTTTTATTAATAAAACTAAAGAAGTAAACTCATTGAGATTGGTGCTAACTAATACTAGAGATGCACTTAAAGGTTCTGAAGCTTAAAGTCTTTCAGTTTCTAAATCTGGAATCTAAATCCCATGTGTGTGCATGCTTGTGTTACAGTTTAGTATGATTATAATCTAGTTGTATTGTACTTGTTAAATCATTTTGTTCATTATGTATATTATTGATTTCATAACCGACAGTGATGATTGTATTGTACTTGTTGCAATATTTGGGGCCAAGTGCCAGATTTATTATCAAATTATTGGGCCCAAATAACAAACACAATATTAGCCCAAATATTGGCCCCGATATCTTCAAATTATTAAAAATATTTTTCTTTTTCAGAAGAAACATTTCATGACAACATAATTAATATAATATAATTTATTTAAAAATATTTTATTACATTCGTTTAATAGCATGTAACTTTAGTTTTAATTATACTTAATAAAATTAAATAGCCCTCACTCTCTCCTTCTTCTTCCTTCTTTTCACTCTATCACTGTATCCAGAGGTCGAGACAACAATGGCGTCGCCGTCAACGGTGCTGGTGATCGGCGCCACCGGATACATCGGCAAGTTCATCGTCCAGGCCAGCGTCAAGTCTGGCCACCGCACCTTCGCTCTCGTGAGAGACCTCAACCCTTCTGATCCTTCCAAGGCTGCGATTCTGCAACATTTCAAGGATCTAGGTGTTACTCTCGTTCAAGTAATTGTTCAAAGTTTCAGCTTTTAATTTGAGATTTGCTTCAATTTTGATCGATTTTGCATGAATTTTAGGGGGATTTGTACGATCATGAAAGCTTGGTGAAGGCGATCGAGGCCGTCGATGTGGTGATATCGGCGGTCGGATATGCGCAATTGACCGATCAGACCAACATCATAGCAGCAATCAAACAAGTCGGCACAACCAAGGTCTCTTGATTTCCCCAATCCATTTGACAAATTCAAGGTCTTAATTGCGAAATTATCTGATTCTACAGCGATTCTTGCCGTCGGAGTTTGGAAACGACGTGGACCGAGTCCATGCAGTCGATCCGGCAAAATCCGTTTATGCGAAAAAGGCCGAAATAAGACGGATAATTGAAAAAGAGGGAATTCCATTTACTTTTGTTTCGTCGAATTTTTTCGCTGGAAGATTTTTGCCCAATTTGGGACAAATTGGAGTTACTTTTCCTCTCAAAGATAAAGTTACAATCTTTGGCGATGGAAACACCAAAGGTAATCTCACACTTTAGTCCCTAATTTTCCAAAAATTACTTTTTAGTTCCTCAATTTTTTATGTTTTTTTTGGGTTTTAGTGGTTTTTGTTGATGAAGAGGATGTGGCGGGTTATACAATCAAAGCGATAGATGATCCAAGAACTTTGAACAAAATTTTGTACATGAGACCTCCGAAAAATACGATATCTCAAAACGAGCTGGTCTCGATTTGGGAGAAAATTGTCGGCGAGGTTTTTAAGAGGGTTTATCTTTCCGAAGAAGAAGTTATGAAACGAATCAACGGTCAGCTTATTTATTTATTTATTATTATTAATTTATTAATTTATTAGTATTAATTAATTTATTTATTTATTGTTATTAATTCATTATTTATTAGTTTATTATTTATTTATTTATCTATCTATCTATTTATTATTCATTGTTTACTTGTTTATTTATTTATTTGTTTGTTTATTTTTTTTTTTTTTTATGTGTAGAAATGCCAGTACCGCTTAATATACCTTATTCTATACTTCATTCGGTATTTATAAAAGGAGATCATACGAATTTTGAGATTGAATCTTCATTTGGTGTTGAAACAACTCAGCTCTATCCTGATTATAAATATACTTCTGTTGAGGAGTATTTAAATAAGCTCATTTAATTATTATAATAAAGTTAATTGTTTTATTGTAATTCAATAAACATTTTCATGAATGATGTGGTTTGGGACTTAAGATTGTTTTAATAAAAATTTAATAAGAATGATTGTGGTTCAAATAAATGGTAGGAAATCTTTTCCTTAATCCTTGTTGGACTGGATAATGGATAATTAGAAATCAATGCTACTATTTGGAGAAATTGTAATTATTTCTCAGTGGATTGAAGTTACTAAATAGTCTGATTTGAATATTTGTTCCTGATTAAGCAATGGTAATCCTGTATTATTCTTGTTAAGCAAAATAATCCACAACATAAAAACAAGAATAAAAAAATGCTCACTTGAAAAATCAACACTAAATAGAACTGGCTTTACAACAGTAAATATAAAAGATAAACAACAATTACAAACATGAAAAGGACACTGTAAAAATATAAATACACATTATTTCTGTCGTGCCCTAGTAAAAGATCCTAAATATCAAATTTGTCCTTAATTAATTCGCATTGGCTAGTCTTTGGTGGATCTCTTGTGAGTTACACTTCATATCAACACTGTAAATAAGCATATAAAACATCAAATTAGAAATAAAGAAATAAAAAGGAATTTCTTTTAAAATAACAACAATTTTGAATATTTTTAAATAAATAAAATGCTAACCGATAAAGAATATCTCCAAAAAGTGAAGTTTCCTCCGAAATCCAATTCGGTACAATCTCTTGCAATAGCTTCAATTGCTCTTCTACTTCCCCTGAAATAAATAAAAAAACACAAATTCACCCTCGAGTTAGTATACCCTAATTTTCCACCGAAAAATAAATTTTTGAAATAATATAAACTCGTTATTTTACCTCGGTCATTTATCTTCAAATTATTCGAAATCAAATTATGAATCAGCTCTCGTTTTGTAATTACGGATTTTTTTGCTGACAGTAATAATTTTGAAATCATATTAAATGTAGCTGGCAATAATCTTATCATATTTTGCCTTTTTATTTTTTCATCAAAACCCTCCTCTTTTTCTTCCTTTACTTTCCTCTCCTTCTCTTTTATCTATTAAAGAACGAAGAAAAAAAGTATATATTAAGCCTAAGTAAAATAATAAAAAAGAAAGAGCAAAAATGATAAATAAAATAAAAAAATAACTTACAGATTCCCTAAGAGATTTCGGTAAAAAACCAAGTTCACCATCAGAATCATCGTCTAAGATAATTTCTTTTCCCTTTTTATCCTCATTTTGTTTAATAATCTTATTAGGACTCATGAATAACTTAGTCCTTGCCGATTTTCTACTACTAAAATCTGAAACCGGATTTGATTTCCCGGTTTTATTCATGGGAGTTGAAATCCCGGTTTTCATGGGAGTTGAAAACACGGATTTTGCAGGAGTACCCTTGTCAAAATCATTATTTAGAAAGCAATCCTTGGGTTCTGATTTCTTTTCGGGGGTTGGGGCTGAATTGTTGGTAATAATAGGAGCCTTTTTGGAAAAACGTCTTTGAAAAGATGGGGCCATGTGAGAGAGTGCAACGGCTTGAGATTCTGAGTTTTGAGAGGAATTATTGGGTAGAATTTTGGGGTTATTTAGCGTTTTATTTGAGTTGAATGGATGCGGTAATTCAGATTCCGGTATTTCATCTTCCTGTAAAATGAAATACAAAATACAAATGAGATATAATTATTCTTAAATTGAGACTAAATCGAGTCTTAATTTTGCAAAATTGGTTTAATTTAACTATACCTCTGAATGATCTTTGAGGAAATCGACGAGTCTCTCTTTGAAAACCTCTCTCAATTGTAAATACGCATTTTGGTCCTTGTCGTTTTTGTTAATCGCTGATCCTTCAACTAGAGTGACTTGTAAATCAGGCTTCATACAGCACGTAATTTCGTCTCGTAAAAGAACCTTTTTTAACATTATTACGTCAGGTAATAAATACTTCATTTGGGCCAAATGGCTGTAAGTCAAGCTCCTAAAAATTAAAAAGATATGTTAGAAAATCAGGGTTGTTTCTAAATTTTATAGTAATTTAGGGCTTTTTAGTAAAAAGGAAAAAATTAGGTTTCTGGGTCTTACTGATTGTCCATAAATCGCATGGAAGAATAAATATTTTGAAATGAAAGCATGTGATTTTTCAGTCTGAGCAGGCGAATAGAGCTGACCATGTTGTTAAACATCTCATAAAAAGTATGAAACCTAAAAAAAATTAATAAATTTAATTAGAAAATTAACAAATTAAACTTTATAAAGCCACAATCAGTGATCCAAGAAAGTAAAGAAGTTGATTTGGGGCTCATAATTCAATCAATTAGATCTTAAATTGACAGCCGATTGATGAAATTAATTGAAGCAATTAAGACTTCAGAACCTAAAATTAGAGATTTAAAATCCAACAATTGAGATTTATGAAACAAATCTTACTTTGGGGGAAGTACAATTTCAGATCTTGAACGAGATTTCCTCGGCGTTGCTGAATCCCCCTTCAGTTGCTTCTCCACCATGGCCAAGTCATCAAGATCCGATCTTTCCTTGTTCTTGCGGATCCCAATCGCGGCCTGCCTCACCCCCTTCACCGAAAACACGACGCCCCTCCGCCTGGGCAGCGGCTCTCTCTTCTCCGGCGTCACCAGGTCCAGAGCTCGCACGGGCGCCGCCCTTTTGATCGGAGTACTGGTTGTTGGTTTCTTGGGCGTATCCATGGCCGTCCTTTTGATGGGAGTACTGGAGAAGGCCAAAGATGTTGGTTTCTTGGGAGTATCCATGGCCAAAAAAGAGATTTTGGATTCAAGAAAACCAAAGAAGCTGATTAAATTAGAGAGAATAAGAGAGAGATTGAGAGAATGGATGGAAAGATTTGAGAAAAGGAAAGAGAGAGAGGAGAGGAGTTTATATATAATATAAAGAGAAGGATTGAGAGAGAATATGGCGGGAAGAAGAGGGAATGGAATTGGCGGGAAGGGTTGCTTCGCGCCATTAGGGTTATGTTAATGTTAATGTTAATGCTAATTGTTACGTGGGATGTAATAATTATATATTGGGCTGGGCCATATTAATAATGGGCTTATTTTGTGAAGGGAAGCGCTAATCATGGATGTTAAACTCCTTAATCACAGCCGTATAAACCATTAGAGTTTTTTTTTTTGAAAAATAATAAACGATTAGTTATATTTGGAAGGTTTTCTTTGTTAGTTTTTTTATTTCATTTTCTGTGCTCGCTATAATAGAAAGAGGTTGTATTTTACCAGTTTCGTTTCTTTGTTGGTATATTATATTAGGCTTTTGGAATTTTTAATTGGAGTTGAGATTTTGTATTATAAAATATGTATTTAGGCCTTTTAGTATTAGGCAAATGATTTGGACAGGAATGAATTTAATGGAAGTAGAAAAACATAAATCATAATTACTTTTTTATCCTCTTCATAAATAAGGTAAGTATCTGCCTTAAATAATTTTCCTTCTTTAACTAATTGCAAACATTCCTCTACTCTCTCTCTCTCTCCTTGAATTACTAGCCTTTTATTTTATTAATTATAGTTTAAGAAAATGAACAAGTAGGAATCATGAATAAATATAAAAACTTAAAATTGAAAAATAACAAAATTTTTAAGAGAATATAATATGGAACAAAATTTATTTCATTTAGATAACAAAATGTAATATTTTTTTACTTTTTATTTTGATAAATTGATAATTACATAATTTTGTTTCTATCATTTAGATAAAAATAAGAAGACACTATTATATTAATTCAAGTGATATCATGAATTTTCAGTTTGCAGAAAACAAACATACTCCTTGATCACACAAAATACATAATAAAATTATATTGGTAATCATCACATAATTCTTATTAAAAAAATTAGCCAATTTAAAATCTAGACTAAGGACGTACTGAATTTATGAAGTAAATAATTAAATATTTTTAAATTATTTATCACATATTTGTTGGAAATAAAATAATATCATAAAAAGGAATATATATTATTGATTGGATCAAAATTCAATCAAATAAGGGATATTTGGTGTTACCATATTTTACCTTCATTAATTAATAGCATCAACTAACCCTCCACTTATAAGGAGTAAAAGAGTAAATTTAGTTTAGCATTTCCTGTCTTCATCAAAATAGTTCATGTCCAAATCATCACCCATAAAATTTTAATTTCATTTCATTGTCCTGCCTCTCATTTCAAGTAACTTTTTTTTTCGTTGTTGAATTTGTTTTCTATACATTGCATGCGAAGGAAAAATTTGTGGTATTTGAACAAACTAATTTCTTCCCTTTGCCCTAAAAGTAAGGTCACCGTTATTATGTAATACTTCATTTCTTACTTCTATAATGAAATAAAACAAGCTCGTGTGATCCAAAAGAAACAAATCAGAAAATATTTTGGTCCCCAATTTAGATTTGGATCATGATGATTGATAACAAATAGACCTTTTCTTCTTTTTATTACCACAACAGTTTGATAAGGTACTTTTATTCCTTCTCATTCTTTGGTTTCTTGGTGTTTTTACTACACATTTCAAAGATTTGAAAGAGAAAGACTGCATGCGCCGTCATTAGTGAAGAAATATAGGTACAGAGCATGCATGTTTTTGATTGAGCTATTTCATGACTGGTACAAACTAAGACTTTTTTTTTAAATAAATTAATAAATATATAAAATTGTTAGAGTAGTGTTAGTGTATATAGGAGTATCTTGTATTGTAGGGATATTATAGAGATGAATTTGTAGGATGTATAAATTGACTGTAGAGTAGATTATGTTAGATATGATCTTAACTTTATAAATATAGTCTCTTATATAGCCTGATGATTCACACAATACTAATCAATCATAATTAATTCATAATCCTCTCTTCTCTCTTATTCAACAAAAAACAGTTAAGCTAATTATAACCACCAAAACGGCTGCTTGTGTTTCGTTGAGTGCTCAAGTCATGAAAAGAGGGAAGGAAACTCTGGCCTACACTAGATTCATTCAAGTAGTACATGCTGAGTGATCAATCGTACATGATCAACTATGTATGATTGATCAAAATCTTCTCTCTTCAAATATACAATTTCATGTAGCAAAGACGTATCTAGACAACAGAATCATGAATTTTTGTCTTAATTTGAAGCATGGAATGTACATTGCCACGTTAGTCCTTAATTCGTTACTCCTTGAGTGAAAGCTTGATTAAAAAGATTTACAAGTAATTTTGTAGGCCCAATTATTCCATTTGTTTACGCCCTTGATAAGGAGTGGACTCAAACCACCCACATACCCGTGACAATGTAGCACAACTAGAACAAACAGAATTTGTGTTACAAATGAGACCCCTAGGAAACTACATCATAATAGACAAATTAAAATGAAATTTTTAACTGAAGTGATCTGGCTATTTGGATTATGATCTGGTTGAAGTATTAAAGCTAAGATAAAATTAGGATACTTGGATTAAGAAACAAGCAAACATGGACTAGAACCGAAATGAAATTGAGTTGAGGATAGAAAAAGACAGAATTGAGAATTACTTGCAATCAATTCTCACATAATCCAATTGCGTGCTATAAATTAACTTCCACTCCCTCTCTCTTACATATCATCAAACTCTCACTCTCATACGAACACAGCCACACCAAAAATACAATTGTATACCCATTTGAGAATGAGAAGGTTTTTAGCCCTTACAATCCTCTTAACTATCCTCACAAACACCATTGTATGCCCATGTCATGCGAGAAAACACAACCCTAACTACCATTGGAGAAATAAAGATGAAGTGATAAACTCTTCATTCTCCACAAACAAGTCATCAAAGAACAAATCCAATCATACAAAACCACATCATCATAATCCCCCAAAACCACATCCAGCCCCTAAACCAAGCCCTCCTCCCCCTCCAACCCCAATTCCAGTACCAACACCACCTTACGGTCCATCACCAATTCCGGTACCAACCCCGCCATATACACCCGTACCACCACCAGCCCCGCCCGTAGCGCCCTCATATGGTACCACATTTAATGTGCTAGATTATGGAGCTAAGGGCGATGGTGTGACCGATGACACTAAGGTGGATTTCCATGAATTGATGTGTATAATTAATTTCTTGGCGACTTTATTTCAAAATTATACTATGAAAATTTTTTAAACGTGTAAAGATGTTAATTTTTTGAAAACATTTAAAGAATATGGTTGTTTAATGTTTCGCTGGATCACACAATAAATAAAACATTTGACAATCAACTAGGAACCATCATAAATCTCAACAAAAGAAAATTGTAGAATGTAGAAAGGGTTAGATTTTAGCCTTCTTCATTTACGAAAGTAAAACGAAAATTATGAAATATGCATTATATATAAACATAAAATAAGATTGAACATAAGAAAATTGCATTATTTTACTCAGGCATTTCAAGATACATGGGCGGCAGCATGCAAGGTACAAGCTTCAACAATGGTGGTACCTTCCAATTATCAATTTTTAATCGGTCCAATCTCATTTGCGGGCCCCACTTGTCAGCCTAACATAGTCTTTCAGGCAAATTTTTTTCTTTCTTTTCATAATTTTCATAATCAACTCTCGATTACATAATTTCTTCGAATATGAACTATTTAGACATTAATTCGTTTTTCTCCTTTTTATTTCAGTTAGATGGAACAATAATTGGACTAACTGAACACAAAAAATTTGGATCAGGGCTCTTACAATGGATTGAATTCACAAAACTAAAAGGAATTACGATCCAAGGGCTTGGAATCATCGATGGATTCGGCAATTCTTGGTGGAACATTAATTCTTATTCTGATGGCGAACCAGTAATTAAATAATATCATGACACATTTTTTCTAATTAATAGTTTTGTCATTATGTTGAATATATAAATTGTAATGTGTTTTTTCTCTGTTTTTCTTTTTGATAGGATATCACAGGAAGTTTGTCGCAAACTAGGCCAACGGTAAACAATTATTAATTCATCCATGCTTTAGTTTCATCTTATTAATCTATTTTTTGGGTTTATTTTTTCAGGCAGTGAGATTTTATGGAAGTTACAATGTGAGAGTAACTGGAATAACAATAAGAAACAGCCCTCAATTCCACCTGAAATTTGACACGTGTCAGTCAGTGGAAGTGCACGGAATTACAATTTCTTCACCAGGAAATAGTCCAAATACAGATGGAATCCATCTCCAAAATTCCGTTTCAGTCACAATTCATAATTCCAACTTATCATGTGGTAAATATTTTCACACATTTTCATGAAATATACAATTATGGAAAATTCTACAGTACACCATATTTCGTTCATCATTTAAATCAGACGGTCCAGATTAAATAGAAAGTGGATCACTATAGACTTTTATTTCGTTTTCTAAATTAATGAATAAGGATAAATATGTAATTTTCTCAACCTAATTATTGTCCTCTCTCTATTTTCCTATTCAAGATCTCATCTTCAGTATCTCTCAAAATAGGAAATGTATTCATTTAATTGTGGTCATATGAGAGATACTAGGTCAACGAGAGAGAAATATACTAAACAATTTTCAATAGAGAATACAATATTTAATTGAACAAATCATGAGAATATTGAAAAGATAATAATATACAAAAAATAATGTAATTTTGACAATATCATAATTCATGACACATCATACAAAAATAATTAACAAAATATTATGCAATTTGTTATGAGTATTATGACTACCAATTATAACAATATTAAACAATATTTAAAGTACAAAATAAGCACACATGTGACATAAAATAAAATCTTCACTTGATAATTTATAAAAAAAATAACACATCAAATTAGAATTAGGAAATTTATTACGACATAATGATGACACATGATTATATCCTTCTAAAGAGCAAACCTTACTAACCTTTAATACATCTACAAAGAAATAAAAACCAGTTAGTTGTTCATTGAAGATTTGATTTATTATATTCTTTTCTCTAATTTTGGCTTTTGTATATTTTATTTATTTGAATGTTATCATTAAAGAGATACAAAATTAAATCTTGACCAATTATTACCAAATAATCTCTACAAAATACACAAATCTTGTCCGGTTTTCTCTCTCCAGTTGTGTATTAAAGGATGTGTATGTTATGGAAAGAAATTAAGAGTAAATCTATATAATTAATATTGTTATACCTAAAATACCCCTCTTAATCATAACGATGTTGCTTAGATCTATCATTAAATTAAAAAAAAAAGTGGAGTACTGTAGACGAGCTCTACAATTATTATATTTGATTATATGACTGTTTTTTTTTTTTTTTTTTGGTGTGCAGGGGATGATTGTATATCGATACAAACAGGATGTTCAAATGTATTTATACACGATATAAATTGCGGGCCCGGTCACGGTATAAGTATAGGAGGACTAGGAAAAGATAATGCAATTGCACTCGTATCGAACATTAATGTCCAAAATATAAACATGACCGGCACCACGATAGCTGCCCGTATCAAAACTTGGCAGGTAAATTTCACAATCATACATACTAACCTAAAATACATATTTGTTTTTTTACCAAAAACTTACATCTTATAGTTTTTGATTGGATTACAATTTAGTCCATGTACTATCTATTTAAAAATTTTGATCTCTATACTTGATAGAATTCTGCAATATAGTCCCCAACTCAAGAACTAATTAATTATGTATGTTTTCATAAAATACATGAATAAAAAAATTCAAATACAGGGACATGCATTTATACCTAATTTCTTTATTTACAGGGCGGATCAGGATCGGTGAAAAACGTGAAGTTTTCAAACATACAAGTTTCTACAGTAAAAACGCCGATAGTAATCGACCAGTATTACTGTGACACTGCAAGTGGGGCCCACTGTCAGAATAAAACATCAGCTGTTCAACTATCTGATATTACGTTTCAAGATATAAGCGGTACTTATACAGTACAACCGGTTTACTTGGCATGTAGCGACAGCTCGCCTTGTAAGAATATTCATCTGAATAATATTCAACTTGAGGCGATAAAAGGAGTTAATCGGTTGTACGATCCGTTTTGTTGGAACGCTTTTGGCGATTTGAGAGGAGTGAATTTACCGCCCATTAATTGTTTGAAAAGTTGAATAAATTGACTATTGATGCGAAAAAGTATAGAAATAATGTTTTAGCTTATATAGATGATTGTAGTCTGTAGGTATATGATTTCGTATAAAATATAGGATATACAGTGTAGAAAGGAATTGAAGAAAAGAAAATGTACTAGTGAAATTAAAAAAGGAAAATGTACTAGTAACGAGTATATATATTCAAGGACGGAAAAAGGGGCTTTGGCCCCCTTTATAAATTTAGAAGAGCAATTCTACAACTACAGTGCTCTACTTTTTTAATAATTTGTTAATCGAATGATTCTGATTAATTCTGATGTGGAGTACCATAGACATATTTTTCCTTTTTAAATAATAAAATAAGAATAAATTTGTAATTTCAGCTAGCTACTTCTTTCCCCCTCTTTCTTTTCCTATCCCACATTTTACTCCCTCTCCAGTACATCTCTCTCTTCACAAACTCGATTTGTTAGTTCTCTCCTCCGTTCAGTTTGTATGGCGACTATTTTTATCTCCTCTGTTCGATCCAGGGTGACGCGATCAGTCCAATACCCTTCTCTCCCACCGTCGAACTGTTCTCTAGTTCTGTTTTTTTATAAGAAACGGCAGCTAATGAGAGGGCGATAAGTGGCAGCGTCTGATTTGTAAACCCGTCGTAGGTAAAGGATGAAGGAGAGAGCGAAGAGGAGTTGAAGCCTCTCAAGAAGAGACGGATTGGTTCTAATGGCATAGAAATTAGGGTTTGAGCTGTCAAATTTGTAAGGGAGAAGATCATGAATTGTCCAAATATGAAATCGATCAGATTGAAAAAAGAGAGATTTGGGAGAGATAATAAGATTAGGGACTTATGAATCAAGTATTTCTTGATCAGTACCTCTGCCATGGCGCCGTGACGACACACCATGGCGGCTTCGTTGAGCCAATCAGGGTCGTGCATATTGGATGTTATATCCTATATTTTCAGAAAAAGAAATAAAAATAAATACATAAAGTGGTTTAATAAATTATACACATTAAATAAAAATTTTAGCATTTTGATTTGCTTAAATCGGAGTTTTAGATAATAAGTTGCAATTAATACAGTTTTAGACTAAAGTGAAAAAGTTACAAGAGGAATACTAACCTTCTGGCTGTTACAAAACACGTTTTAGGATGTAAAGTATATTTTTATGATAATTTAAGAGGGCAATTAATGACTAATATATGGGTAATAAAATCTGTAGTACCACAACAATTCCCATTCAATTTCCTCATATTCATTTCTTCATCCCCTTCCTCTTTCATTTCTGATGAAAAAGTACTCGAGCGAAAACATTTTTGGCTTCTATTTCTTTTCTTATTTTTCTGTGGTGCACATGGTCTACTTAGACCAATAGAAGGAATGTATTGAAGGTACAGTAAGCTGAGTCCACGGATGCCCAACCCAAGTCTTTGTCTCTACTCTGGTTTGATCTGTATTGATTTCTATACAGCGATTTCTTGCTGTATCTAAGCTATCTAACGTAGCTAGACTTCTATATGATCTAATGTTATTTTGTTTTTAATAAAATTTGTTACATATAAATAGCATTTTCAATTTGACCACACAAGAGATTACGAAAACGTGCCCGCTTAGTTATATGTGGGATAGTAAAAACATGATCGTTTTATAAGACTATTTTTAATACTTAAATTTATTATATTATTATATTTTATATAATTAAAACTATATTTTTATAAAATGATGGTCATATAGACGTTGTTTCATAACATGACCAGTTACTTAGCTAAATTTATTAGCTAACGATTTCTGCTTTGTTTTGTTTTTCTTATCGGCGTAGGTACTTAACGGAATGGACGGGTGATTTGTAAGTTTAGATTTATTTTAAAATGACTTAATTTTAATGTATGTCTTTTAACATAACTAATAGGTCATATCACAGTTACATTCAATATCAGAGTGTAACATTGGAGACCTTTAATGCCACAACAAGACTTATTTTACTTCATCAATCTTCATTATTTCGCCCTTCATTCTTATTTCTTTACTTTTGTTTTATTTTAGTGTTTATTGTATCTTTTAATTCTCCTTTCTATGTTTTAATTGATGGAATAATTTGGGATTGAATGTCATATACTTGGGTTTCATGTATGTATAGTTTGTGAACTATATGAATTTCATGTGTTCTTCTTGTGAAAATATATTTGGCATGGTATAATATGGACTGAGTAAGTCATGCTACCAGGGTAACTTGCAAGATCTTCAATTCAAGCCTTTGTTATGCAACTTACACCTAGAACAGTACCATCAATGACTATTATGTACCAGTTTTCATTCATGTGTAACAATTTGAATTTGTATAATATATACCTTTTAGTGGTATTCTAATATATTAGTTTTAGTGCTAGTATATAGCTTTTACACAAATACACAAGTCGTAATGATTTAGTTCACTTAATTTTTTAGTATTTTGTGCTTGCTCCACATAATTCTAGCTCTTGAGTCGATGCTATTTTCTAGATATGCCTGGATATTATTTTGGGTGTTGAATTCATATAAACAATTTTGAGTTCCAATATACTATTTGTGTAATGTGGATATAAATATTTCTAAGTGATACTATACACTTTTTTTGGTATTTTCTTTGTTAATATATTATTTTATGTATCAATATACATTTTTTTGTTTGAATATATCATTTTTACCATCAATAGACCATCTTTGATTTCAATTAGGGGTGGGCAAATGGTTCGGTTTATTCGGGAACCGAACCAAACCGGTCCAATTCGGTTTAATCGGTTCGGTTTTTCGGTTCATCCGATTCGGTTCGGTTTGAAAATTGAGGTTATTTAGTTTAAACGGTTCGGTTCGGTTTTGATTTGGAAAAACCGAACAAACCGAACCGAACCGTTATTATTTTCTCATTTCTTTATGTTTTATTCAAATTTTTATCTTTAAAATAAAAAATCATATTTAAAATAAATTAATCATGAGTTTAATTGATATAGTTGTACTCTTAATTTAATTTAGAATAATTTTTGTTCTTAAAGATTTATAAATTAAAGAATATTTAATTTTTATTCGGTTCAATCGAATAAACCGAATAAGAAATCGGTTTATTCGGTTCAGTTATAAATCGGTTCTATATTTATTTGGTTCGGTTTAAATCTTATTCGGTTCGGTTTGAACCAAACCGACCGAATGCCCACCTCTAATTTCAATGTATAATTCTTTAGTAACAATATATCGTTTTCGTACAAGTATGGTATTGGTGCGAATATAACATTTTAATGAGAAACACCATTTTTAGTGCGCATACTGTTATTATTTCACGAACATGATAAATGTGAATGTGATATCAATATTCTATTTTATTGTGAATACATCAATATTCTATTTTTATAATTAGTTTTTAAATTTTATGATTATCCAATATAATTTTTGATGTTAAGTGGATGCTAGTTTTGTAGAACTTACGGTTACGGCTAGTATTATTTTTTGTTATGTTAAAATAAATAATTTTGGATGGCAAGATAATACATATTCTAAGTATTAATATAAGCTTTGAAGTCATTATTTATCTTTTTGTAACATATTGTTTTTATAGTGTCAGTATAGATTTTTAAATAGTAGTTACTGTTCTATCAAATTTATTAGATTAGACAAAATAACAACTTGTATTTACGAGACAAACATCTTAATTTTAGTCATTAAATATATAATTTTTTCCTGTTAACAATAAATCCTGGTTCATCCCTATATATATTGTTGATATATTATATTGATATAGTTACATTTCATTAGACTTTTGCCATTATTTCTCTCTCAGTAGCACTTGAATCATGATGATATACTAAACCCTTCCAAAAACCCAAAATATCATATTTATATTTCCAAAATTTAAAATATCATATTTACCGTTTGAAAAGATAGAAAATATAAAAAATGCTCGAATTAATAAACATGTTAACTTAATTATGATTTAGTTTTATAAACTTTAATTAAATTATTAAATATGACTGAAATATCCTTGCATGCTTTATTTCTTTTTTCCCCTTTTCAATCAAAAGCTTGGTACCTCCCTAAAGAAATCATCTCATATCCATCAGCATATATTTTTCCCAAATATTTACTCTCAAATAGTATATGTCTCCTCTTTATATCCACTGCATTAGACTTGCGTTTTCTTTCTTATTGGTGTATTGGAGCAGCTCTGCTCCAATGAAGAAGACATTTCTATTTAATTTTATATGATGTTTTTTAATTTCATATATATTTTTTCTGTTTTATATACTGTATTCATAAATAAATACTAATAATAACTAGCTGTAATGATATGCGAGTGATCAACGGTCCTATACTAATACATCCCTCAACTTATTAACAAAGTTTAATCAATACTATAGTACAAATGGAATGGAAGGCACTATTGGAGAAGCAAAGTATTGTACTGTACGTGACTCCAAAAACTTGCCAACAGCATGTACAACTTGAAGCAAGCAAAGAATGGTTACCAATCTTTATAGAAATGAACTTTCACATATAAATCCTTCACATTTCTTTCTTCTTCATATCCACACTCACACAGAGAGAGAAGGAAAGAGAAGAGAGAGGGAAAATGGGAAGGGCATTTGTGTATGTAATACTCGGCGGCGGTGTGGCGGCGGGATATGCCGCGCTGGAGTTCTCCCGCCGGCAGGTCAGCCCCGGCGAGCTCTGCATCATCTCCGACGAACTCGTAAGTTTTCTATGACCCCCCTCCCCTTTCTGTGAAATTGAATCTTTAGCTAATTCCAAATTCCTACTTCTATTTAAGATAAAAATTTCTTTTCTCTGTGAAACTGAATGGCCAAGCTGACCCATTTCCGATTTCTTTTTTCCTGTGTTTACATCATTCATTAGAAACTTTCTTTGTGAGTCCCCACTATAATATGCATCATGTCATACTTCATCAAGGAGCCTACGGATGGTCATGATGCACACAGATATCACACGGGACTTTAAATCATTGATAGGATTATAAACTACCCTTTTTTGTTTCATGTAGAACCGGTGGGACTAAAGATTGGATACAAACCGGAAAATATGATGGATAAGAGAATTGAATTTTTATAGTTGGCTTTAGTGGGCCACGAATTTCACTTTACCCCTTCTAAATTAGAAATTAAAATATATGGCCAAGATATGATATTTGAAGGACAAATTGCATGTGTACCCTCCATATTATCAAAATATAAATTTAAGCCCTCTATGAATGGACAAATTGCATACCTACCCGTCAAAATATAAAAATATAATTTATATTGGAAATAAATGTTCTTAGCGAAATTGAGTTTTGCACACATGCAAGGAACAACATCTCATATTGTGAGTACAACATGATAACTAAGTTTTCTGTTTTGATAAATAACAAGACAAATATAAAATTTGTTACTTTTGTAATAATTAATATTTCTACACTATGCCCAACAATTGTCTTAAAAAAGATATATGACAAAAACATGTCATACTCAACTACCTATAAAATTATAATTATCAATCTACGATATGAAAAATATAAAAATTACAATCCCGAAGCAAAGCGAGGGGTCAAACTAGTTATATTTGCATTTGGGTCATTGTAATTTTCACAAATTTGAATTCTTGCACTGCGTTTGAGTGTTTCTCATTCACTGGTTTCCGTGGAATTACTCAAACTGTTACTCAAAATTGATGAAAGTACTTTGGAAAAACTCAATTTTTTCAATTAATTAGTGATTATACTACTTTTTTCTGATTAAATTCCAACATTTAAATTATAGGTTGCACCATATGAACGCCCTGCATTAAGCAAAGGCTATTTACTTCCAGAAGGTTTCTATCCTAATTTTATAATTATAACAATTAAACCAACCAATTTTATAATTACCTCTTTTATTTTCTCTTAATTACAGCTCCGTCTAGATTGCCAGCATTTCACACATGTGTTGGTGCGAATGAGGAAAAACTAACTCCTAAATGGTACAAAGAACACGGTAAAAATAATTAACTTTTTAAGGGCAAAATTGTAATTTTCACCTTCATAAATTTAGTTCTAATTTTTTTTAACAATAGGCATTGAGTTAATTCTTGGGACAAGGGTAAAATCGGCTGATTTGAAAAAGAAATCATTAATTACGTCGGTTGGAGAAACAATTACGTACAAATATCTCATAATCGCAACAGGCGCTCGAGTAATTCTTTATATAATTTTGAATTTACTTACTATTTTTATTTGATTTTTGGTTATATAATTTTGAATTTACTTACTATTTTTATTTGATTTTTGGTTATATAATTATGAATTTACTTACTATTTTTATTTGATTTTTGGTTAGTTTTATAATCTCACTTCAATTTGTCATTTTGAAAATTTTGAATATAGGCCTTAAAATTTAGATAATTTTAAATTCATATTCCCTATTTTTATTCAATTTCTATCTTGATTTCCGCAATTTTCACATCCAAGCCCTGAAACAGTGAGGATAAAATTTGTAAAAAAAATCATATAAATAACATAAATAAAACATATAAAACGGTAAAACTGATGTTAATTCCCTTAAATTTTTTTATAAATGACTATTTTACCCTTTCACAATTTATTTTTACCAAGAAAATAAACCCACAATAATAATAATAAATGCATATATATCTTTTATTATTATCGAATTTGAACAAATCATTGTGTTGTGATATCATTCAAAGGGGGAAACACAGTCATGATATAAGAAAAGTTAAAGGTGCTAACTATTTTCGTTAAGTGTGGAACTAAACATGCACAATTTATAATGTTTTTTGTAATTTTTACATTCAGGCCTGAAATTGGAGGAATTCGTGGTTCGGGGCTCGAACGTGTGTTACTTACAAAATTTATCAGACGAGGATAAAATGGTTAAAGTGATGGAGAGTTGCAAAAACAAAAAGGGATAAGATTGGGTTAATTTTTTATCCGCATCCGTTAAGTTTCTCAAATTACACAGGTTCTCCGAATCCGAGCCCCGAACCCCAAATTCCTCTAATTAACAGAGCCTTCATTGTTTTAATATTATAAATTCCACATGAATCACAATATATACTCTGTTTTTATGAATCATATTTTTTATATATTCATTTTATATTTTTGTATATCAATATATCTTTTAGTAATTCTCTTATACCTTTTTGAATTTCGACGATGCTGGTGACAAATAAGCCAGTGCTGCATATCAGTCCCCTTTAATTTTTATATACTATTTTTTTATTTTCACATTCTAGGCCCTGAAACTGGAGGAATTTGGAGTGAGGGGCTCGGATGCAGAGAACGTGTGTTATTTACGAAACATAGCGGATGCGGATAAAATGGTTAAAGTAATGCAAAATTGCAAAAACAAAAATGGAGTTGTCATCGGAGGTGGATACATCGGCATGGAGTGCTCCGCGGCTCTGATTAGTAATGAGATTAAATGCACCATGGTTTTTCCGAAAAAACACTGCAGTACGTTATTTATTTTATTTTTAATTATTTTGTTGTTTTTCATTTTTGGTTAGAAATTAAATGAATTAATGAGATTAAATGCACCATGGTTTTTCCGAAAAAACACTGCAGTACGTTATTTATTTTATTTTTAATTATTTTGTTGTTTTTCATTTTTGGTTAGAAATTAAATGAATGTATTTTGGTTTAGTATTAGATAAACATGAGACAGTTGTTTAATAATGGTTTGGTAACTAGTAGAATTATGCTCACCATAATTTTTTTTCCTGAAAAGCAGGGTAGTATGTTGTTTATTTTAATTAATCATTTAGATAATGTAATAATAAAATTTGTGTCGGGAAATTTGATTTTTTTCTATTTATTTTATGCAGTGATGCGATTATTTACGCCGAAAATTGCGGAATATTATGAGAATTATTACAGAAATAAAGGCGTAAAATTTGTGAAGGGAAATGTTTTATCCTCCTTTGAAAACGACTCCACTGGCAAGGTAATATCTTATTTTGTAAAGGAAAGATTTTCGAAAGAAACCCTATATTTTATCATATTTATAAAAAGGCCCCTAACTTCTCAAATAGTAAAGAAACACCCCTATTTTTTACTTTTCATTAAGAAACTTTTTTTTTAATTTTTAGAAAAACTCCCCCAACTCCCTTTTTCTAATTTAAATACTATTACTTCTAAATTTGATGAACCCATTAAATCAACTCTCAACCCAATTATTATTTTTTTTATTTTCCTTCCCAGGTGACAACTGTCGTGTTGAGAGACGGGACCAGGATCCCCTGCGACATCGTCGTCGTCGGCATCGGAATCCGCGCCAACACTTCTCTCTTCGAAGGACAGCTGACAATGGAGAAGGGGGCATAAAGGTAAATTCGCGCATGCAGACCAGCGACTCTGATGTCTTCGCTGTCGGTGACGTGGCGGCCTTTCCAGTTAAGTTATTTGGGAATGAGATTAGGAGGTTGGAGCATGTTGACTCTGCGAGGAAAACTGCAAGGCAAATAAATGTTCTTACTATTTGCAAAATGGCCCCTACGTTATTGAAAATTGCAAGAAAGCCCCTACCTTATTGCCAAAATTGCAAAAAAAAAAATTATAATTTAGTTATTTTTATTTTACCATATTTAGGGGCCGTTTTGCATCATTATAGCAATTTTTACCATACTGGCCCTAAACTCTAGCTTTACCTGATTTTTTTGCTCTATTTTGTGATTTAATTTTTCAATCGCTAAAATAAAACAATTACTTAGTTATTTTTATTTTCCAATTTTACCGAATTATCATTCAATTTGTTGTAACTCAATCACTTCTCTTCGTGACCAATTCATTTTTCTAATCAAACAGATTCAATATCTTATCATTTTATTAATATTATTCTAGTGTATCATTATTTATTTATTTTTTTAACAGGCACGTTGTTGCGGCAATAATGGAGCCGGATAAAACAACGGACTTAGACTACTTACCATTTTTCTACTCGCGAGTCTTCGCCTTATCCTGGCAATTTTACGGGGACAATTCGGGAGACCCGATCCATTTTGGGGATTACTCCTCGACCCGTTTCGGCGCGTACTGGGTCAACCAGGGTAAACTCGTAGGCGCATTTTTGGAAGGCGGCAATAGAGACGAGTATAGTGCAATCGCAAAAGCGGTGCAAAGGAGGGGTAGAGTAAGGGATTTGAGTGAGTTGGGGAAGTTGGGGGTGGATTTTGCGATTAGAGAGAGTGAAAAGGTGGTAAAAGAAAGTAGTGGTGATAATAGTGGTAAGAGTGTGGTTATGGAAAAGGAAATGTACAGCTGTCATGCGATAGCTGGCGTGGTGGCGGCGGTGAGTGTGGTGGCGTTTGCGTATTGTTATGGGACGACAGGTAAAATGTGGTGAGGGTTGAGAGGGGATTTGAGGATTTTATAGGGGAGAAATGTAAAAGTGTTGAGTAATAATACTAAGATATACAAACCACGGAATTGATATGTAGTATGTATATTATTTGAAAGCAATAATAATTAATGTATAATTGATAAAGAAGAATTTTAGGAGTTCATTTTGTGTTTTAATATGAGAGTTTATTATCAGTCAGTCATGCCAATTGTTTTATTGGGTAATCTCATATTTACCCCTCCAAAAACCAAAAATATCATGGTCTCCTATTATCTCTCATTTACTTTCTTCTCCAAATTTAAGCTATAACCATATCGAGTGCTACTTTTCTCTGGGGCTGACATCAAAGAATGCTACTTTAGGACTTGGTTGCATCTCAAACGCCACAGGATAGACCAAATTTCAAGCTATCTTTCAAAATCCACTTCAAATTCAAACAATAATCACAGATTATTAGCTTTATTATAGTAAAAACATTTTTTGTATTTTTGAACTAAGAAGAGTGATTTAAGAGAAACATCACAAGAAATATTCTCGTACCTATCTCCATGCGCAGCCGGGCCTCAATTTCAAATACTATTAGAAAGACTAGAAAAGAAATCATCAAGAGCTTATATTGGATTTTCATTTTCATAGAGGGGCCGAGCCCCCTTGGATTCGCCCCTGCATGCGCCCGTTCCACATACCTCTCTTGTTTTATTCCTGAACTGGTTCACAAAACCAGGTCCAGTCAAATTATTACTGCACATAGGTCCTCACAAAATCAGTTTAAAAGACAACTTTTTACTCTGTTTGGTTATTTCTTCATTTTCCTCTGTTCTCTCCAAAAACTGATAAGAACTCCAACACCTAGTCCACCATGAACCGACACAACAATATTAGATAGAAGGTTTAGTTTACAGTGAACCAGAAATTTATTACCTGACATGGCATTCTTCTATTGGCCGATCATTTATTAGAATGTTTTTACTGTTCGTCCTAAACGTTTTTTTCACTTTTCAGATTTTTCCTTCAGTTTTCGGTTTTCACCGCTCTAGATCAAGGTAATAATGCATCTTCTCTCAAATTTCCTTTTTTTTTTTAAGAAAATTTGGAGAGAGCTTAAAGTCCCTCGTCCAAATGCAAAATATTTTCCTATTGACCTATATTTTTTACAATCTATAAAGATATAAAATAAAAGCTTAGCTAAAATATAAATGTCTATGAAAAATATGTACAAGGAATTAACAGAAAAATCACGTTATAGTCAAGGTTATTCTGCCATGTGGTTCGGTCTCTCTCTCCAGCACGATTCAGAGACACAACTCGACCATGTCGCTTGTACTTCCTTTCTTCTATTATCTCTCTACTCTGCCCTAAATTTCATCGCTTCAAAATTCACATCTCTAATTAGGCTAATTTCTTCTGAAATTTCATCAATCAACCTGGTACCATTCTTCTTTACCCCTGAGAAGACTCACCTACACCGTTCTCGCCAGATTGAGAACAAAAAGATCGCAGTTTTTTGCTTAGCTAGGCCTCCTTCATCCTTCAAAATCAGTGATACCGCCTCAGAAAGAATGGGAGCAGAAGAAGAATCAGAGTGTGTTGCATTCTGCAACAGACTCCAGTGTTGTTATACAAAATCGCGCTTCTCTGAAATGTGACTTACTGATTCCAGGCTCTTCAAACACACACTTACATGTTAGATCAGTTGAGATTGATGAGGCTTTTTTGTATGAATTGATTGAAGAGAATAGGTTATGGTCCCTAGCTAAGATGATAGCACCTGATGCACCAATAGAATCTAGGGTTATGTAATGTTTTAATAAATTGCCTACAATTTCTCTGTGAATCTGATCAGAGTAATTTTACAATTTGGTCTCTTGAAGACACAAAATTGTTGGTCTGACTGATTTAATAAGGTCCTTAGCATCATCTTTTTTTCTTCTTTGCATTGAGGCCTCTAACATTCCAGGGAAGTGATTTGATATTCTTAAAATTCATTTTTAAAAAAGTAATAATTTTCTTACTTCCTTTTCTTTTTTTCCTTTTCAGGGTTTTCTACAAGATGCAGATACCAACAGGGCTTGGAGCTCTTCTGATACTTGAATTCCTATTGATGACAACAAAGATTGTACTTTATCAAGCTTGAGGTACAAAGAGGGGTCAGGAAGTGTGGGTAAATCAGGGTCAGCACAAGTGGACTTTACTTTGGGCCCCCTTTTATTGAAACCATGTGTGGTCTCTTTGTACTGGACCATTTGAGCCATCTCCACCACTGAGGTGTAATTACTTGGATTTTTTCCTTCTAACCTGGAGCTCCTTCTCCTACCCTCTTTACTTGGTACAATCTCTTATGTATCGACGTCTTCTTCTTGAGGTTCCTCCTCTTCTTCTACTGAATCTTGTATGACTTGTGAGTCAGTATTGCACTGGTCCTCAAAGGGGTCCATGATTGTATCAGAGATTGCATTAGGGTTTGAGGCATGATCTTTAATGGCTTCAGATGGGGAAAAGACTTATTCTGAGAATGAATCCGGTTCTTCTTGAGCTGAATTAGGGTTTGCTGCAGGGATTATTTGGGGATCATGAAGGTTTTATATGGAGGATTGAGATGAGGGAGATTGTGTAATACTGGACAATGATGAGGTGAGGCATGTGGTCTGATCATTTATAAAATCATGATTCATGCTTAACTCACAATTCTGAGTCCTTGTATTGTCCAATTTAACCCTCCAAATGCTTATTCTTTTTCTGCTTGGGCCTCCAGATAAAAGATTAGGGTTGTTGATTTTTGTCAGATGGGATGAAGATGTACTATTTGTGGTTATTAATCCCATCTGTAAGCTTAATGGAATATGGAACATTTATCTTGCTCTTGGAAAGTATATTAATTGAAACCTCCTTCAGGTTGGAACTACCCTGAATGTAATTTGTCTCTTCATAAATCCCAATATTAGCTACAATCATTTTAAGATTTTCAGGATCAGATAGTATTGTTGGAAGCTTTTTGAAAAAGGATTGTAATGGACTGTAACTCACATTAATGTTGGCTATTGGGGAGAATAGCACCTAGGTCCCTTCTTTAATGTGAACTGTAAACTGTACTTTTCTGAATGTTTGATTAGATTGGCTCTGTTTTGTAATTTTAACTTGATTGAGATTACAAAATTTTGCAATATGACCTGAGATTTTACATTTGTAGCACTTAATTGCTTCCTTGAAAAAACTCTTTTGTGTGAGTATCAGATAGGCACCTAAAACACAAGATCTCCTCCTCAAGCCTTACTGCATCCAGTTTCTCTCCCTTCTGATGAAATATCTCTTGTGTTATTGGAGACTACCTGAGCAAAAGATCTATTGTCTTCTGAGTTGGGAAGATTTACCGAGAGAGATTTCTCACTCGGTACGGGAGAAACGCCTCTCTTGTCGTCACCTCAAAGACTCGATCTAGATCCACCTGAGAGTCGCCTTCTTTTTCTTTCCTCTTTCTCGTATTTTCAGCCACTCCATTTTCTCCTCCTAATTAATTACTTGTTTACCATAAGATCTAACATGTCCTCTCAAATTTCGTTTTGATTTTTGTTAGATTTTTAGAGTAATGTTAGATTCTAGAATCAAGCAAACAAATGACGTGATTTTTCATTTTTTGTTGTTGTTTAGAGACAGATTTTGCTAAACAGGAATTGTATTGTTCGTTCGAAGGTAAATTTTGTGCTCCAAACCTTCGATTTTGTATGTGATCATCAGTCAGCAGTTTACTTTACACTGTTTATTTGAAAATTTCTTCATTTGTTGTGTTTAGTACCGATTATTCTTCATATTTACAGTTTAAGCCTCCACCTGAACTGAATTTATTTTCATAAAACCCTCTGATGTAGAAAAATAATCAACTTTCCTGAAATGGAAACCCTAGAATTTCAGTTTTGTTTTGGATCTGGTGTAAAAACTTCATAATGAGCATAAAAACTGTTAAATGCATAATATTTCTTAAAGAAAGTTGAATTTAAGATGTTTTGATGCATTACTCTATTATACTTAACTAATTTCTTGTTTAGAACATTCCTTTTTTTTTTTGAATTTACGATTGCAAAGTGTGAACTTTTTGAATTTTGAACTTGACTACTTAAGAGTAGACTAGAAAAATAATTTTTTTTCTACAATAATTTCATTTCTCTTCGAATTTTTTTACAGAAAATGAGCTTTAAAGGTCTAATAGCAAACATGGATTTGGACACTGTGGATCTAACTGAAGATTAAAAAAAAAGGTCCTGAAAATACAGAAAATTAACAAGGTTAAATTAGAAAATGAAATTAAATCGGAAAGTGAAGTTATAGAACTGGATTCCTCTTGTAATTAATCAAAAGAACAAACTGGAGGCGAAACAATAAATGAATCTCAGGCCGAAATTAATTGGGATTTATTAGTAGGGATGTCCATATGTAATTTTTCCCATTCTGAATTTGATATAATGATTTTAAAAGTATGGCCTTATTTCTGGCTTCCAGGCAATCCTATGTCACCTGATTTTTTTGGTTGGTACGTTTTGTCTCATTTGACAAGATTGTATATGGAGGAGTATTCTTTGTCTCATCGTCAAAAAAAAGTGTGTGTGACTTTGTTTATATCATTAATTATTCCTTTTGGAATTAAGAATGATTGCATTAAGCAGGTCGGTAAAGTTGATAGAACTAACTGAATTAAGACTATCCTTCCTCCATATGAGAGATATTTTTCCTTTCAACCCCGCTAGTTTATTTTGAGTCGATTTTATCAGAGGTGCGAAACAAAGTTTCATAAGTTTTTTGAAGGAGAGTGGGAAACCTAAGTATTTGGTGGATAAATGTTGTTTTTCACAACTCAATATAGATTTGATGGCATTATATAGCTCATTGGGAATTGAGATCCACTTTTATTTTTATTTATCTTAAGGCTGGTCATGCCAAAGTATTCTAATGTTAAGCTAATAATTTTTAAGTTATTCACTGTTCCTCAAAGAATATGAGAGTGTCATCTGCGAACTGCAACGGGTTGGCATCACTTTATTATTATTTCTTTCCGTGACCCTAATTAGCAAAAATATTTAGCTTTTATTATTCAAACGTGAAAATGTCTTCATATGTATAAATATTAAATATTTTTCTTAACCAAATTAGATGTATAAATAATTAAATATTGAGGATTGAGTTAAAAAACTGGTCATATTTTTTTATGCATACATAGATATAACAAAATAAATAAATAATTATATATGTGTGAATTTATTTATTTTGTTATATCTATACGATGCTTTACCTTGTTAATATTTTTTTTTTCAATTGATCACTATTGTTAATATTTAGTATATTTTATTCATTATAAATAATTAATTGAATTTGAGGCACACCACTCAAGACCATGCCTCTGATTTCTTGTTATTCGGTTCTTAGTACGTTTTATGTGAGGTAGCAATATCAATTTGATGTGTCATTAATATTTGCTTGTCATGCTATACCATATTAAGAGAAATGTGCAATCATTACGTTAAGTTAAATGACTCTTACATTAGTAAATGCTTTATATATATTGTTTTTAATGTTTTTTTTATAATATTTTTCTATTTTATATATTATTTTGTATATTTTTATATATTATTTTTTATTTATATATACTATTTCATGAACATATTTATATACTATTTTTATTTTATCTCCTATTTTTCTATTCTATAGACTGTTTTTGTCTTTATTATTTTTGTATTTTGTTTATACATATTGTTTTCAAATAAATACATTTTATACACTATTTTTTTTTCATATATTTTTGTTCTATATACTGAAATGAAATGATACAAAAATAATAATAAAAACTAGCGGTAATGATATATGATAATACTAGTGATTAACGGTCCCACACTAATACATAAATCCCTTAACTAAAGTGTAATCATCAATACTATAGTAAAAATCGAATGGAAGGCAAAGCACTATTGGAGAAGCAAGCAAAGCAAAGCATTTTAATGTAGACTTGGCAACCGCGTGTACAACTTGAAGCAAGCAAAGAATGGAACCCAATCCTTTATAAAATAAAAATGGACTTTCTTTCGCCTATAAATACTTCACATTTCTTTCTTCTTCATATCCACTCTCTCACACAGCGAGAGAAATAGAAGGAAAGAGAAGAGAGAGAGGGAAAATGGGAGAGGAAAAGGCGTTTGTGTATGTAATAGTCGGCGGCGGCGTGGCGGCGGGATACGCCGCGCTGGAGTTCAACCGCCGGAAGGTCGGCTCCGGCAAGCTCTGCATCATCTCCGACGAACCCGTGAGTTTCCTACGACCCCCCTCTTATTTCTGTCATCTGTGATATTGAATCTTTAGCTCATACTTTTGCATTTGGGTCATTGTAATTTTCACAAATTTGAAGTCTTGTACTGCGTTTGAGTGTTTCTCAATCACTGGTTTCCATCGAATTACTCAAACTCTATCCTGTACAGTGAATTTTGTTACTCAAAATTGATGAAATGGTTTTCGGAAACTATAAATATATTTATTAATCTAATTATTGACTATATCGCTTACTTCTTCCTGATTAAATATATTTAATTTATAGGTTGCACCATATGAACGCCCTGAATTAAGCAAAGGCTATTTACGTCCAGAAGGTAATCAAATTAACTATTTCTGTCCTAATTTTATAATTATAACAATTAAACCAACCAATTTTCAATTTACCCCTTTATTTTTCCTTTATTACAGCTCCATCTAGACTGCCAGCATTTCACACATGTGTTGGTGAGAATGAGGAAAAACTAACTCTTGAATGGTACAAAAAACACGGTAATAATAATTAACTTTTTAAGGGCAGAATTGTAATTTTCGTCTTCCTAAATTTAGTTCTAATTTTTTTTTTTTTTTTTTTATCGAATAGGTATTGAGTTAATTCTTGGGAAGACGGTACAATCGGCGGATTTAAAAAAGAAATTGTTAATTACGTCGGATGGAGAAAAAATTACATACAAATATCTCATAATCGCAACAGGCGCTCGTGTAACTTTTTATTAAATTTTTAATTTACTCTTTTTTTATTTAATTTTTAATTTCAAATTATGTTTGGGCAAATTTAATAACCTTACCTTAATTTCTGTAAATTCACATCCGTGCCCTGAAATTGGAGGATAAAATAAGAACAAATTATACAAAAACAAAAGTAGAAACTTGTAAAACAATAACGTTCAGTTAATTTACGAAATTTTGCTACTTTCATTTTTCTGGAAAGTAAAGTTACGAACTTTCAAAGTCTACTATGAGTTAGTCTGAGAATAAAGTTGAAGAGTCGATTAGTTTGAGAATCTTAGCTTAACTTTAAACTCTTTCGGGTCATTTCAGTTATCTTTCTGTAACTTTTTGTAATTTTCGTAATTTAGGCCCTGAAATTGGAGGAATTCGCGGTTTGGGCAGAGAACGTGTGTTATTTGAGAAAATTATTGGACACAAATAAAATGTTGAAGGTGATGAAGACTTGCAGAATCAAGAATGGATAAGATTGGGGTGAATTTTTTTATCCGTGTCCTCTAAGTTTCTCAAATAACACACTTTCTCCGAATCCGAGCCCCTCACCCTAAATGCAAAAATATCAGGGCTTAAATGCAAAAATATACATTTCATATACTGTTTATTTGATTTTTATGTAATGTTTTTTCTATTCCTATTATTGTGTTCATGGTTTTTATATACTCTTTTTCCATTTTTGCATCCAGGCCAAAGAATTGGATTTGGATTTACTACTTCTATTTAACTATTCCTCTTTTTGCATTAACTTTTTTAATTTAGGCCCGGAAACTGGAGGAAATCGGAGTTCAGGGCTCGGACGCCAAAAACGTGTGTTATTTACGAAACTTAGCGGACGCCGATAAAATGCTTGAAGTGATGCAAAATTGCAAGAACAAAAACGGAGTTGTCATCGGAGGCGGATACATTGGCATGGAGTGTTCTGCGGCTCTGACTATTAACAAGATTAAGTGCACCATGGTTTTTCCAGAAAAACACTGCAGTAAGACGTTTGTTTTATTTTATTTTGTTGTTTTTCATTTTTGTTGGAATTTAATGAATATAATTTGGTTTAGTATTAGATAAATGTGAGAAGATTGTTTAGTGTTGGTTTTGTAGCTAGTAGAATTATGGTCGCCATTGTTTTTTTTTTCCTGAAAAACACTGCAGTAAGATATTTGTTTTATTTATTTTTTACTTATTTTTAATTTTTTGTTGGAATTAAATGAATATACTTTGGTTTAGTGTGAGATAAATGTGAGAAGATTGTTTAGTGTTGGTTTGGTGACTAGTAGAATTATGGTCGCCATTTTGTTAGAAATTAAATTAATATACTTTGTTTAGTATTAGATAAATGTGAGAAGATTGTTTAGTGTTGGTTTGGTAACTAGTAGAATTATGGCTGCCATTTCTTTTCCCCCTGAAAAACAGTGTAGTATGTTGTTTATTTTAATTAATTGCTTAGATAGTGTAATAATGAAATTTGTGTTGGGAAATTTGATTTTTGGTTATTTTGTGCAGTGACAACGTTATTTACGCCGAAAATTGCGGAATATTATGAGAACTATTACAAAAAGAAAGGAGTAAAATTTGAGAAAGAAAAAGTTTCCTCCTTTGAAAAAGATTCCAATGACAAGGTAATATCTTATTTTATAAAAACAAAGATTTTCGAAAGAAACCCTATTTTTTCTCATATTTATTGAAAGGCGCCTAGTTTTCTAATATTAAAAAAACACCCCTATTTTTTACTTTTCATTTTAAAAAAACCTATTTTTTTTTTCAGAAAATACTCCCCCAACTCCCTTTTTCTAATATGAATAAAAATATTACATCCAAATTTGATGAATCCATTAAATCAACTCTCAACCCAATTATTATTTTTTCTTATAAATTTTCCTTCCCAGGTGACAACTGTCATTTTGAAAAATGAGACCAAAATCCCTTGCGACATCGTAGTCGTCGACATCGGAATCCTCGCCAACACTTCTCTCTTCGAAAAACAACTAGTGATGGAGAAGTGGGGCATAAAGGTAAATTCGCGCATGCAGACCAGCGAATCTGACGTCTTTGCTGTCGGTGACGTGGCGGCCTTTCCAGTTAAGTTATTTGGGGATGATGTGAGGAGGTTGGAGCACGTTGACTCCGCGAGAAAGACTGCAAGGTATGGGATTTAATTGTTTGAGTATACTATATTTGTTTGATTTTTTATAAGAGATTTGTTGTTACTATTTTGTTTCTTTGCTGTGAACTTTTCTTTGTCATTTTGTTATTTTTGTTTCGCGAAGAATTATGTTAATAATAATTTATTTAATTATTAAGAATTAATTATTTAGTTATTTATTTATTTTATTTTCGTATTTTGGATGAATTATCTTTAATTTTATTTCTTGGTCTACATTTTTTTTGTTTTGTGATTTAATTATTGTTATTTTATATCTCACCCCCCTTTATCGTTCTAATATTATTTTATTTCTTTTATTATTATTATTAGTACTATGCTATACTATTTATTTTATTATTATTTATTATTTTTTATTCATATTTTATTTGACAGGCACGCTGTGGCGGCAATAATGGAGCCGAATAAACAAACGGACTTAGACTACTTACCGTTTTTCTACTCGCGAGTCTTCACCTTATCCTGGCAATTTTACGGGGACAATTCGGGAGACCCGATTCATTTCGGGGATTACTCCTCGACCCGTTTCGGCGCGTACTGGGTCGACCAGGATAAACTCGTAGGCGCATTTTTGGAAGGCGGCACTGGGAACGAGTATAGTGCAATTGCAAAAGCGGTGCAAATGAGGGTTAAGGTGGGGGATTTGAGTGAGTTGAAGAAGTTGGGGGTGGATTTCATGATTAGAGAGAGTGAAAAGGTGGTAAAAGAAAGTAGTGGTGCAAGTACAGGGGTAGTTATGAAAAAGGAGGGGTATGGATGGCATGCGAAAGCTGGCGTTGTGGTGGCGGTGAGTGTGGCGGCGTTTGCGTATTGGTATGGGACGAGACGTAAAAGGTGGTCTTTGATGGGGATTTGAGGATTTCATAAGGGGGAAATGTAAAAGTGTTGAGTAATAATACTGAGATATACGGACCACACGGAAATGATATAGATATTGATATGTATATTATTGTTATGAAAACAATACATAATGTATAATTGATAAAGAAGAGTTTTATGAGTTCATGTTGTGTTTTAATGTGAGAGTGTAATAGTTTATTATCAGTGAGTCTAGTTTGCTCGTGCCAATTTTTTTATGGGACAATTTCATATTAACTCTTCCAAAAGCCTAAAATATCATTTATTTACCCTCCCAAACTTTAAAATATCCTATTTATCCTTTCAAAAGTCTAAAAGTTTAAGAAAAAAATATTATGGTCGCCTATTATCTTTACTTCTCCAAATTTAAGCTCCGACTTTTGTTGCATCTCAAAATGCCACAGGAAAGACCACATTTCATTTCAAGCCATCTTTCAAAATTCCACTTCAAAATTCAAAAAATAATCAAAGATTAATTAGCACGAAGATCTATGCGCCCGTTCCACATACCTCCCTGGTTTTATTCCTGAACTGGCTCACAAAACCAGGTCCAGTCAAATAATTATTA
This sequence comes from Juncus inflexus, assembly GCA_024447665.1. Lineage (NCBI taxonomy): Eukaryota > Viridiplantae > Streptophyta > Magnoliopsida > Poales > Juncaceae > Juncus > Juncus inflexus. Next base: position 12,834,308 of record JAJHPC010000007.1, on the reverse strand, counting down.
CACATAGGTCCTCACAAAATCAGTTCAAAGGACATTTTTTACTCTGTTTATTTCTTCATTTTCCTCTGTTCGCTCCAAAAACTGATAAGAAGACCAACACCCAATCCACCATGAACCGACGCAACAATATTAGATAGAAGGTTTAATCTACCATGAACCGAACATTTATTAGCTAACATGGCGTTCTTCTATTGGCCGATCATTTATTAGAGTTCTTTTATTGTTCGTTCTAAAGCTTTTTCTTTTTTCACTTTTCAGATTTTTCCTTCAGTTTTCACTGCTTTATATCAATCAAGTTAATAATGCTTCTTCTCTCAACATTTCGATTTCTATAAATGTTTTTTTTTCTATTTTATGAACTGGATTCATAAATAAATAATAATAAAAACTAGATGTAATGATGTATGAGTGATTAACGGTCCTACCCTAATACATCCCTTAACTTATTAATAAAGTTTAATCAATACTATAGTACAAATCGAATGGAAGGCACTATTGGAGAAGCAAATCATTCAGGTCCGGCCCAGGGGCGAGCCCAGCAATCTAGGACAGCCACCTGAGTCAGGGCAACTATATTTTATTTGTTATATTAATAGTCAGTGGGCCTTTGGAAAAATAAGAATTATAAGAGCCAAAAAGACAAAGTCAACACCCCACGAGAAGAATTGTGAAAAAAAAAATCAAGAATAAAGTGTGAAAGAAATTTACACCTCTATTTCCGTAGCATTTGAGAGCCGAACTATTTATATATATTTGGGTCATGAAGACATTGGAGACCTATCCAATGGAGAGCAAGAAGACCACCTTTTTTCTGAAGATGTTAGAGATTTTGTCTTTTTTTGAAGGCTTGCTAAAAAGAAAAGAAAAATCAAGGACACTACAGAGATTTCCTCTCCGTTGGAATGAAACAAAATAGGAAAGTAGCTTTTACAATTTTCATCTCTAATAAACAAATACATATTCATATTATATTATTTTCCTTTAGAGTATTAATATTTTATGTCCCTATTTTTCTATTTTTAAGTTCTAACTTTTTCCATCTATTTTATTGCTCATTTTCATGCACATAAGATGTTAGATGAATTATCAAAAAATATATTATGAATTATAATAACAAGTCCGTTAAAAAAAATTATAATAACAAATAAAATAGTAAGAAAATTTTGTCTGATAAGATTAAAAAAGAGCATCTCAGCCAAAGATTTAAGGATAAGTATATATCATTAAACTATTTTTTTCGTTTTTTTAGGAACATTGTTTTTCTAGTTCGAAGAACATATGTATATACGGTTCTTTGAATTTTTGAGAACAAAAGTATGTTATTTTGTTGTCCTCGGTTGTATTATAAATTTTTTTTTTGAGCTTTTTTGAATTTCTTTTATTCATTATGGGGCAATATCTTGGGCTAATATTACATAGTGAGTTATAACTTGACTAGGACAACCAATATGTCGGGAACCGGCCCCGAAAGAATTGTACTGTACCTGAGTCCAAAAACTTCCAACTGCATGTACAACTTGAAGCAAGCAAAGCAAAGAAAGGACCCCAATCCTTTATAAAAATGAACTTTCTCATATAAATCCTCGGGGTAATATCAGATATAACCTTCAAAACCTTTAAATATCAAATTTACCCCTCTAAACTTTGAAATATCATATTTACCCTCTCAAAGTTTAGAAAATATCAAATTTAGACAAGCATGCACTTTCATCCACTTTTCCAGTCAAATCTAACAATTAGTGTACATAACTTCCTTGTTTGTGCTCATTATCTATCCAGTCTGTCTTCTTATCATTATTCTTCTAGAATTCTCTAACTTTTTCAAACTGGCAGGTCTCAGCGCCCTTCCCCTCGACGAGTTAGCTATCAGGAAGGTGAGTCAGCAAACCAAGCCAGGAGCAGTTCTTTATAATTTACACTTTTGCCTTCTCTACCCATTTTTTCTTCCTTTCAAAGGAGAAAAAAAAAACAAAGGAATCATTTCATTCACCCATCTCTCTCTCTCTCTCTCTCTCTCTCTCTCTCTCTCTCTCTCAAATTATCCTTCTCGTTAGGAAAAAAATAAATGATAGAGAGATAGAAAATGTTACCATTGACAATTTGTCTTTGATCTCAGAATTCAGTTCAAAAAAGAAAAACATGAGCTACTATATCTAGTTGTCCACATATATTCAACAAATAGAATCTTCATGCAATTCATGGAATCTAGATTAAATTTTTCTCATTCACCATTTTTTTTTATGTTCAACCCATTGGGTTAAGAGACTTTATTAAATATGTGCTAAATTGCGTTTGGCGGAAATTTTACTCATGACCTTTGGCTACACATGCAATTGCTTTAACCAAGTAGGTTATAAGCCATTTGTGACCATTGTTGTTAGTTCAAAAAATATACCAAACAATGATAGAAAAAAAAAATAAACAAAATATCTTCATGTTCAAAACTAAAAGTGAGAATGGTTGCAGAGAGGTAAAAGGAAGTGATTTACTTGGTTGAGAAAAGAGACGAGAGAAAAGAGATCACTTTAATAATAATCATGATTAGTTGTAAGATATAATGAAAAGTTAGTAATACGGGTAAATTTGATATTTTCTAAAGTTTGTATGGGTAAATTTGATAGAAAACGGATTTTGGGAGGGTAAATTTGATATTTCTAAGTTTAGAGGGGTAAATTTGATATTTAGAGGTTTTGGAAGGGTATACTTGATATTACCCCAATCTAAATCCTTCACATTTCTTCGTATCCACACTCTCTCTCACACAGCGAGAGAAAGAGAAGGAAAGAGAAGAGGGAGTGACAATGGGAAGGGCGTTTGTGTACGTAATACTCGGCGGCGGCGTGGCGGCGGGATACGCTGCGCTGGAGTTCTCCCACCGGCAGGTCGGCCCTGGCGAGCTCTGCATCATCTCCGACGAACTCGTGAGTTTCCTACGACCCCCCTCCTATTTCTGTGAAATTGTATCTTTAGCTCATATTTCTGTATTTGGGTCATTGTAATTTTCACAAATTTGAATTCTTGTACTGCGTTTGAGTGTTTCTCATTCACTGTTTCCATAGAATTACTCAAAATTGATGAAATTATTTGTTAGGAAGCCAAATACATTTAAATTATATATTATTAATCTATATTACTTATTTTTTCCTCATTATATTTAAATTATAGGTTGCACCATATGAACGCCCTGCATTAAGCAAAGGCTATTTACTTCCAGAAGGTAATCAAATTAACTATTTCTGTCCCAATTTAATAATTATGACAATGAAACCAACCAATTTTATAATTACCCCCTTGATTTTTTCTTAATTACAGCTCCATCTAGAATGCCAGCATTTCACACATGTGTTGGTGCGAATGAGGAAAAACTAACTCCTAAATGGTACAAAGAACACGGTAATAATAATTAACTTTTTAAGGCTAAAATTGTAATTTTCACCTTCATAAATTTAGTTCTAATTTTTTTCATCAAATAGGTATTGAGTTAATTCTTGGGACAAGGGTAAAATCGGCTGATTTGAAAAAGAAATCATTAATTACGTTGGTTGGAGAAACAATTACGTACAAATATCTCATAATCGCAACAGGCGCTCGTGTAATTTTTTATTATCATTTTGAATTTACTTACTATTTTATTTATTTATTTTCCTGGTTTATGCAAACTAATTTAAAAATAAATGAAATTTCCAAACTCAATAACTGTAAAATTTTATTCTTAATTAACTAAGTACAAATTTTGAAAGTCCTTTATTTTTTCTCAGAAAGAAAGTACTAGACTTTTCAAGTCTGGAAGCAAAAAGTACCAAAAAGACTTTTCAAGTCTGGAAACAAAAATTACCGAACTTTTAAGTTTAATAGTTCATTGAACCCCCCCAAAAAAAAAAGACTTGAGGTCCATTTTGAGTTAGTTTGAGAATAAAGTTGAAGAATGGGTTAGTTTTAGAATCTGACCTTTCTAAAAAAACTTTTGGTTAGTTTGAGAATTTCATCTAAAATTGCGTAAATTTCACATCCAAGAATTCAGGGTCTGGGGCTCGGACTCCGAAAACATGTGTTATTCAATAATCTTACCATAATTATTTTGTAAATTTACATTCTAGGCCCTGAAACTGGAGGAATTCGGAGTTCGGGGCTCAGACGCCGAAAACGTGTGCTATTTACGAAACTTATCGGACGCGGATAAAATGGTTAAAGTGATGCAAAATTGCAAGAACAAAAACGGAGTTGTCATCGGTGGCGGATACATCGGCATGGAGTGCTCTGCGGCATTGATTATAAACGAGATTAAATGCACCATGGTTTTCCCCGAAAAACACTGCAGTAAGTCGTTTGTTTTATTTATTTTATTTTTAATTATTTTATTCTCGTAAGTATAAATATAAATGTGTTTTATGTTGCCATACTTTTTTCCTGAAAAGCATCAGAACGTTTTTTTTTTAATTTCATTTTATTATTAAATAAATGTAGTGAAATGCTGATTAGTCACCATGTTTTTTTTTCTGAAAAACATTATGGTGTGTTATTTATTTTAATTATTTTGATAATATAATAATAAAATTTGTATTGTCAAATTTGATTTTTGGTTATTTTGTGCAGTGGCAAGGCTATTTACGCCGAAAATTGCGGAATATTATGAGAATTATTACAGAAATAAAGGCGTAAATTTTGTGAAGGGAAATGTTTTATCCTCCTTTGAAAACGACTCCACTGGCAAGGTAATATCTTATTTTATAAAAGCAAAGATTTTTGAAAGAAACCCTATATTTTCTCATATTTATAGAAAGGCCCCTAATTTATCAAATATTAAAAAAACACCCATATTTCTTACTTTTCATTTAAAAGAAACCTTTTTTTTTTCCGGAAAAACTCCCCCAACTCCCTTTTTCTAATATAAATAATATTACATCCAAATTTGATGAATCCATTAAATCAACTCTCAACCCAATTATTATTTTTTTTATTTGACTTCCCAGGTGACAGCTGTCGTGTTGAAAGACGGGACCCAAATCCCCTGCGACATCGTAGTCGTCGGCATCGGAATCCGCGCCAACACTTCTCTCTTCGAAGGACAGCTGGCGATGGAGAAGGGGGGCATAAAGGTAAATTCGCGCATGCAGACCAGCGACTCTGACGTCTTCGCTGTCGGTGACGTGGCGGCCTTTCCTGTTAAGCTATTTGGGAATGATGTGAGGAGGTTGGAGCATGTTGACTCTGCGAGAAAGACGGCAAGGTAAATAATTCATTTTTAAATGATGTTCTTACTATTAGCAAAAAAGCCCCTACATTATTGGAAATTGCAATAAGGTCCCTACTACCTGATAGAGAAAATTGCAAAAAAATAATTATTTAGTTATTTTTATTTTACCATATTTAGGTGGCGTTTTGCATCATTACAGCAATTTTTACCATACTGGCCCTAAACTCTAACTTTACCTGATTTTCTTGCTCTATTTTGTGATTTAATTTTTCAATCGCTAAAATAAAACAATTATTTAGTTATTTTTATTTTCCAATTTTACCGAATTATCATTCAATTTGTTGTGACTCAATTACTTCTCTTCGTTTTTCTAATCAAACAGATTCAATATCTTATCATTTTATTAATATTATTATAGTGTATCATTATTTATTTATTTATTTTTGACAGGCACGCTGTTGCGGCAATAATGGAGCCGGATACAACAACAGACTTAGACTACTTACCGTTTTTCTACTCGCGAGTCTTCGCCTTATCCTGGCAATTTTACGGGGACAATTCGGGAGACCCGATCCATTTCGGCGACTACTCCTCGACCCGTTTCGGTGCATACTGGGTCGACCAGGGTAAGCTCGTAGGCGCGTTTTTGGAAGGCGGCACTAGGGACGAATATAGTGCAATCGCAAAAGCGGTGCAAGGGAGGGTTAAGGTGGGGGATTTGAGTGAGTTGGAGAAGTTGGGGGTGGATTTCGCGATTAGAGAGAGTCTAAAGGTGGTAAAAGAAAGTAGCGGGGATATTAGTGGGAAGAGTGTGGGGTTGGTTATGAAAAAGGAGGTGTACAGCTGGCATGCGACAGCTGGCGTTGTGGTGGCGGTGAGTGTGGCGGCGTTTGCGTATTGGTATGGGATTAGACGTAAAAGGTGGTGAGAGTTGAGAGGGGATTTGAGGATTTTATAGGGGGGGAATGTGAAAGTGTTGAGTAATAATACTGAGATATACAAACCACGGAATTGATATTGATATGTATATTATTTGAAAACAATAATAATTAATGTATAATTGATAAAACAATAATAATTAATGCATAATTGATAAAGACGAATTTTAGGAGTTCATGTTGTGATTTAATATGAGAGTTTATTATCAGCGAGTCTAGTTTGCTCGTGCCAATTTCATATTTACCCTTCCAAAAACTCAAAATATCATATTTATCTTTTCTAAAGTTTAATAAAAAACATGTATCTTTTAGTTTTTTCCCTTCCTTTACTTCTCCAAATTAGCTCTATGTAACTTTGTTGCATCTCCAATGCCACAGGGAAGACCACATTCCAAGCCATCTTTCATAATCCACTTCAAAGTTCAAACAATAACCACAGATTAGCACGACACTCAATGCATAGAGAAAGAACACGTCATAAATCTGAATCATTAATAACGACCTAAACATTGATTGAACTATAAATTATAGTTTACACATTTATTATTTTTGAACTAAGCAGAGTCATTTGATCAGAGAGAGATCACAAAAGATATTCTCGTACCTACTACGTCCATGCGCCGTTCCACAGATATCTCTCGTTTCCTTCAAGACACGGTTCACAAACACCTTGTCCAGTCAAATTATTTGAGTTTCCATAATCAATTACTTACTGATTAATTAATCCGAACCTTTCTTTGCTTAACCAAGAAGCTGCCTATGATCATAATTATTTCCTTCCTCCTCATTTCGTCTCCTTCCCGTTATTCTTCTAAACCCTAATCCCTCACCAAACCCTAAACTACCTCCAGTTCCTTTCTTCTTCTTCCTGGTCCCATTCCAAGATCGATCGAGCTCTGCTATGGAATGGATCGGACCTCAAAGACCTGGTGGTTCGTTTCTCTCTCCGTTCTTCGTTTCTTTGATTAATTGCAGCTTTGATCAATTTGAATTGTTTTGATATTTTAGTTGTTTCTCGTTAAATTCTTCTGATGTTCACAAAATGTTCAGCTGTTTATGTGCTTCTGTTTCTTTTATCAAATCATACCATGGAGACTGCTTCTTTCTTTTATCAAATTATAGCATGTAGAATGCTTCTCTCTGTTCTTCTCAACTAGGGCCTAATTGATGCATGAAAATATTCCATTTCAACGTCAATTTCCATTTTTTTCAAGTATTTTCAAAATTTCAAGCTAAAAATGATTTACTTTTTTTTATAATTATTTTCTATTACATAAATTAATTCGAAACTCCTTGTGAGAAGCAATTGAAATCCAAGAGGTTTTCTGCCTGTTCAATTCTGTGTGAGTTTTTTTTAAAGTGGTCTTGTGCTGCTTTTTCCACTCGCATAGTTGTTGTTTAGTGCAATAAACTATATTGGAAATCTATTTGCATCTTTCATAATGAGAGTCGTTTTGAAATATATTATAATTACTTCCATTTTTTAAATTATTGTTTGTTGCATAAATTAATTGCAAAATATTTGGAAGCAAATGAAATCTAAGTAGTTTGTTGCCTATTCAGTTTCTGTGAGTTTTTTTAGAGTGGCCTTGTGCTGCTTTTTCCACTCGCACAGTTGTTGTGTGCAATAAACTATATTGGAAATCAATTTGCATCTTTCGTATAAACTATATTTTTTTTAAATATATTTTCTAATCTATTGGTCCATTTTTTAATGAAATTATTGTCACGAAATTCCATTTCATAGACAACTTTGATTTTTTAAGAAATATCCTCATGCGTCAAGTTGTCCCTTTTATTTTTTAGAAAGTATTTTTCTTATCTAATGTACTATTTTTCAAAAAGACTCGTTTAATTTCAAACTAGTTCCTTTTTTGGAAAACTATTATCTATTACATAATTCAATTGTACAATATTCTATTTCCAAATGTCTTACTTTTTGATTGAAAACCATGTAGTTGGTTGCCTATTCAGTTTCTATATGAGTTTTTTTTAGAATGGTCTGTACCAATAAACATAGTGTCATTTCATATTTTTGTATAAAGTTTGTCTTGTCTATACTTACTCAATTTTTTTTATGATGTTTTGCGAGGGAAATTGAATATGCAAAAGATGTATTATATGTCAGAATAAGCTACAAAATCGGTCATCATGGATCCTCTTATTACATTGCATGATACATAGAAGGTCTGTTTTCCTTTTAATTTACTGTTTATTTCAAAACCGACAATATGCAAAAAGACCCTCTTTTTTATTATTTACAAAAAGCCCCTGACTTTTAATTATTTTTATTTCATTGGTCGTACCGTTTATAATAGGCGCGATACAAGACTGAATAGAAAGAGTGGCTGATGTGTGCATGACTGATTTGGTAGTACGATAGGTAATTTAAAATAATTAAAAAAAATTTGGATTTTGTAGGGGTCTAATTGTAAATTAGTAATTTACCATTTTGTTGGTTGGTTTGTTTTATAGGGGATATTAAAACTTATATATTATTAAACTCTAATTGAAATTTATATATTTTTTTCTTTTCAAATTTCATTTAATATTTCATTTTGATTTATTAATTATTAAAAAAAATTTATAGAAAGCGTGAGGGATCTAAGAGGATTAGGTCTCACTCCTAACATTTTGGCTTGTCATAGCGTCAAGGTCCTATTCGTAATTTCACATTTATTTTTAATTTTTTGTTAATTTGTCTTGATGTTTCAAACATTTGGCATATCCTTTTTTTATTAAGGTTATATTTTCGTTCTAAATATATTTGGTTAATTTATATATTGTAATGCATTTTTATTTATTTTAATATATTTTTTAATTTTATTGTAGGACCAAAAGAGCCCATGAAGCCATTATGGAAGTACTGGACCTCCAAAGGTTTTGTATACATCATTATTTTTTTCCTAATTCTTATTTTTTATGGAATAAAAAATAAAATTTGTTTAGTATTAATACTTATTTTTTATTCAATTTATTATAGGCACATGAACCACTATTAGATGAATGGACCGATAGGGCTGAAATTTCCGACAAATTGCAAAACCCGGTTAGTTCTAATTTTATAATTTATTTTTTTACTTTTACTTTTAATATTTTTATTTTTGTTTTAATTCGGCATTTTTCTTTTTCATTTTCTTTATTGTAGGTGAGGATTGCGATTGTTGGGAAGTACACTGGCTTCTCCAATTCTCTTCTCTTTAAAGGTATTTTATTTTATTTCATTATTTTTTCTTTGCCATGCACTTTTCATATTTGAATAATATTTCATATTTTAATAATCTACTAATATTGCAGGGGCTTCAAAGAGTTTTACAAAGGAATGCTCATAATATTCTGGACTTTATGTCTTCCTGTCAGGTCAGGTCTAGCTTTCTCTTTATTTATTTATTTATTTATTTATTTATTTATAATCTATTTTTTAAGTCGTCTTATTCTCTATTCTCTTCTTTTATTTTTTTTGTTCTCTTCTCATCCACTTACTTTCACTTCTTACTCTCTACTTCTTTGTTCTTTGTTTTAAACCCTAAACCCTAAACCTTTAAAACCCTAAACCTTGGCAAAAGATGCAAGAGAGAGGAGTTCACACTTCTTCTCGGGTGGATCGTCCAGTTTTAATGGATCAGCATTGGTACGAAGTGAATTTACAATTATTATTCTTATTATATTTGCTGGGTTATTTTTTTTATTATTATTATTATTATTATTATTATTATTATTATTATTATTATTATTTATTTATTTATTTATTTATTTAAGCATCAAACTAACTATTCTTATTTTTTAATTTTATTTTGGTACAGTGTCATGGCTGAAATGAGAAGACTTGAGGCATGCCGCCGTCCGAGCTTGACAGGTTAAAGGTTTGGATCCATCATTTTTTCAGTTTTCTTTACCAATTTAGTATGCATAATAGTTTATTTTGGATTTGATATCTTGTTTTTTAAATTTGTAGGGATTTGAATTCTAATCAAAGATATGGTATTTTAGTGGTATTCAATATATATGGTATTTTGATGATTTAATTATTATTATTTAATCGGCAAGATGGTATTTTTCATTATTACTATTATTATTAATCGGTGATATGGCATTCTAATGGTTTTCAATATATATGGTATTGTTTATGATGATTATTATTATTTAATCGGCGATCCGATATTCAATATATATGGTATTTTCATTATTATTATTATTATTATTATTATTATTATTATTATTATTATTATTATTATTATTATTATTATTATTATTATTATTATTATTATTTAATCGGCGATATTGTATTCAATATATATGGTATTTTTATTATTATTATTATTCTTATTATTATTTAATCAGCAATATGGTATTCTTGTGGTATTCAATATATATGGTATTTTGATGATGATTATTATTATTTAATAGGTGATGTGGTATTTTTCATTATTACTAGTATTATTAATCAGTGATATGGCATTCTAACGGTATTTAATATATATGGTATTTTTGATGATGAATATTATTATTTAATCGGTGATATGGTATTCAATATTATTATTATTATTATTATTATTTAATTGGTGATATGCTATTCTAATGATATTCTTGTGGTATTCAATATGTTTTTTATCATTATTATTTAATCGGGATATGGTATTCTCTCTCTTGGTCTTTTTATTTGAACTATGCAAGGTACTTCAATTCCTATTTTTTTTTTTTTTTAAGTATTAACTTTTGATTTAATCTCTCTTTCAGGAAGTATTTCAAATTCATTCTAAACACGCTCGGAGAGATTGCACCAATTGTTTCAAAAGTAGGTATAAAAATTTAAAACTCGTCTTTTCTTTCCCCTTATTTATTTGCCATGTGGAATGCATGAATAGGTAATTTATTATTTCATTTATTTATTCTTTCTTTTTTACCTTTTTTCTTTTAATTTCTTTTAGGGTACTCTTTAAGTCTAATAATATCTTTTTTTAGGGTACTCTTTAAGTCTAATAATATCTTTTTTTAATTATGCATAAATAGGTAATATTTTGGTCGAGACTACCCAAACTCGTGTGGGCTTTTTGTGCCATCATATCATGCTTATATTTATTTTCCTTTGATTAATGTATTTTAATTTATTTCTTTTATATTCTCCCTTTTTTGTGTTTTGGAACTTGTATGTGGATTTATAAACTGGACACTTGGAACGGGCTTCAAAAGTAACATCTTGTTACGAGCGTATATTAAAAATTATGAATTTTTAAGTAACTTCTTGTTACTATCACTGTGCTGTGTGCTTTCTTCTGTGTGTGCGTGTTTTTCTTTTATTCATATTTTTAGTCTCACTAAAATTGTAGTGCACATATTGTGCAATCTGCCTTGTTAAATATGTGTATATGTATGTATGTATTTCGTTTTATCCTTGTTTTGTTAATCTCATTAAAATTCTGTTGCGACATTTCATTTCAAGCCATCTTTCAAAATCCACTTCAAAATTCAAACAATAATCAAAGATTAATAGCAGTAAGCACGATGCACAGAGAAAGAAAAGAACACATCATAAATCAGAATCATTAACAACTACCTAAACATTTTTTGAACTAAGCAAGAGTCATTTGAGAGAGAATCACAGAAGATATTCTCGTACGACCATACCTCCCTTGTTTACTTTGTGACACGATTCACAGACACATTGTCCAGTCAAATAATTACTACACAGAGGTCCTCACAAAATCAGTTCAAAAGGACACTTTTTACACTTTTTACTCTGTTTGGTTATTTCTTCCTTTTACTCTGTTCGCTCCAAAAACTTATCACAACTCCAGCGCCCGGCCCACCGTGAACCGACGCAACACTATTAGATACAAGGTTCAGTCCACCGTGAACCGGACATTTATTAGCTTACGTGGCCTTCTCCTATTGGCCGATCGTTTATTAGAATCGTTTTACTGTTCGTTCTAAAGCTTTTTCTTTTTTTCACTTTTCAGATTTTTTTCCTTCTTTTCACTGCTTTAGATCAATCAAGGTAATAATGCTTCTTCTCTCAGCATTTCGATTTCTTCGTTTTGATCTTTTTGAGGATTTGAACTTGATTTCTGGCTGTAAAATCATACATAAATGACGTGATTTTTCGTTTTTTGTTCTTGTTTAGAGACGGATTTGCTAAACAGGAAGTGCATTGTTCGTTCGAAGGTAAATTTCTGTTCCGGTATGCATTGGACTAAATTTCTTCAGTTTTGAGGTTTAGTACCAATTATTCTTCATATTTACAGTTTAAGCCTCCACCTGAACTGAATTTATTTTCATAAAACCCTCTGATGCAGAAAAATAATCATCTTTCCTGAAACGGAAACCCTAGAATTTCAGTTTTGTTTTGGATCTGGTGTAAAAAATTCATCACGAGCATGAAAACTGTTAAATGCATGATATTTCTTAAAGAAAGTTGAATTTAAGATGTTTTGATGCATTACTCTATTCTACTTAACTAATTTCTTGTTTAGAACATTCTTTTTCTTTTTCTTTTTTGAATTTACCATTGTAAAGTGTAAACTTTTTGAATTTTCAACTTGATTACTTAGACTAGATTAGAAAAATAATTTCTTTTCTTTTTTTTCTACAATAATTTCATTTCTTTTTGAATTTTTTTACAGAAAATGAGCTTTAAAGGCCTAATAGCAGACATGGATTTGGACACTGTGGATCTAACTGAAGATGAAGAAAAATCTTCTCAAAACACACTAAAAAACAGGGTTAAACTAGGAAATGAAATTAAAACTGAAAGTGAAACTATAGAACTGGATTCCAGTTCTGATTCAGTGAATGAACAAAATGGAGACCAGTCGGTGAATGAATCTCAGGCCGAAATTAGTTGGAGTTTATTAGAAATTGAATCTGATAAAGAAGAGGAGAAAAATGGAAATTTAATTGAAAATAATAATTCAGAATCAAGCCAAAATGAATCAGATTTAAATTTGAATTTGGAGGAAAAAGAGGATAATAATAATGTTAATGTTTTAAGTTTGGATAGTAATGTTAGTACGGTTGAAAATGTGGATTTGCGATTTATTTTAATAAATCGAGAGAAAGATGCAAAAAGTGAGAAAATGAAGGATAAATATGCAAATGAGGATTTGGTTTCAGATTTGGGGGGAAATTATGAATATGAAGATTCTGAGGGCTTGGTTGAAAATAATGATGTAGTTTCTGTTGAAAATGAGAAGGGTGAAACTGCAGAAAAGGCCTTGGATTTTGAAATTTCTGAAAACAAGGGCCAAAGTGATCAATTGATGCAGGGCGAGAAGTTGGATTTAAAGGGCTTTTATGCAAATAGTGAAATTGAGGGTCAAAATGAAAAAACAGGGCTGGAATTGGTTTTGGTTAGTGAAACTGAGGGAAATGAAAATGAAAATCATGAATTAGAAAAAATGGATTTGGATTTGGTTAGTAATGAGGGAAATGAAAATCAAGAATTAGAAAAAATCGAGGGTCAAAATGAAAACATGGATTTAGATTCTGAGGACTTGGTTGAAAATAATGATGTTATTTTTGAAAATGATAAGGGTAAAAATCCCAAAAAGAGCTTGGACTTTGAAATTTCTGAAAACAAGGGTCAAAATGAAAATGTGCTTGGTGAAAAGTTGGATTTAAAGCGTTTTTATGCAAATAGTGAAATTGAGGGTCAAAATGAAAAAACCGGACTGGAAATGGTTTTGGTTAGTGAAATTGAGGGAAATAAAAATCAAGAATCAGAAACAATCGAGGCTCAAAATAAAAAAATGGATTTGGAGTTGGTTTTGGTTGGTAATGAGGGAAATGAAAATCGCGAATCAAAAATAATCGAGGGTCAAAATGAAAAAATGGATTTTGATTTGGATTTGCCATTGGTTTGTCTAAAGAAGTACAAAAGAAAGAAGGGCAAAAGTGAAAATACAAACGATAAAACGGAGCGAAACGCGAATTTTTCTTCAGCTTTGGTTTTATACAGCCAAAATGAAAATCTGAATAAAAGGAAGCGAAAAAAGAGCATTTATTTATCTCCTCCTTTTATTTCCACCATTAAAACACCCAAAATGGGCTCTCTTTTTACTGGAGAGGATCTCAAAATTGTCCCAACTGGAGAGGAACAAAATAATAACAAAACAAAAATAAATAAATTCATAGAAAATGTATTATTTAACCTAAGTTCGGCCGCTCGAAACCCGGGTAACCCTAAATTAACCGAATCCGCGAATTTCAAATCTTTCAGGGACTTCATCGCAAAATTCCACAACTCAACCGATAAAGGTTACAACACCATTCATTCAGAACCGGCCGCCCTTCTCCTGAAATTTACAACTACGCCCTCCAAAAAGGACCTAATCGCGAAGTTCACAAAATACGGGGTTTTAATCGGAACCGAAACTTCTCACGAAAATAACACAGCGAGTGTTGTTTTTGCGAGAAAAAAGGATGCTGAGTCAGCGTATCAGGCTCTTAACGGATCGGGCGAGTTTATGAATATCAGGCTGAGGTGTCTTCCTGCTGAGCTGGCGAGCCCACCGCCAGCTGTCCTTTCGGAGGTGAGAGAAAAGGTGGCGGGGATTGTTGAGAGGCTTAACGGGTCGGGTTTGGATCTGGAAATGGATCTGGTTGGAGATGCTAAGGGCCTTTTGGCGAAGCTTAATTATGTTATGAGCAAGGATTGTTGTGTGAATAATAATAAGGTAATGATTTTTAACTTAATTTTTAATTTTTTTCGTGTGGGTGAAATTATAGAAATAGTAGCTTTTATAAGGGTTTTTTTTATGTGATTTTTCTAATATTTTTTTTATTTTTTGTTGTTTACAGGCTATTATTAAGGTTTAACTTGCCCTCAGAAACATATTATTAAGGTTTAACTTGGTAGGTTTTTAATGTTTATTGTGTTTTGAAGAGTTTATTGTAGAAAAGTTTAGGAATTGGTTGAATGTAGGATTAATTAATTGGGTTTGAATTGGTGGAATTAACTAATATGTTAAAGGGACATTTTATCTAAGCTGGATATGCTATAATATGTGGTCTTAATTCTTAGTTATGATTAGACATTAGTACTATGTTTAATACTTTAATTAATTTCATGTTTGCTTTTTTGCTTGATCAATTCTTTGCTTGTTGAGTGAGTCATGCCTTTATTCTTCCATTCAGTTTCTGTTTCTATTCAAATGATGAATCTTTCTATTACTTTATTAAGCTTTATCTTTTCTGTTCTTTTTCCTTCTGAGGCTCACTTTGTTTATAAACAGTTGAACATAAAAAAACATTCATTTACGAGCTTCTTACTTTAAAGTAATCATATTAAATGACATTAATTCAATCAAACAAAAAAGAACATCTAATCTCATTAACTATTCACTTTATTATATGTGTCTGCATATTAATTTAACAATCTCCTCTCTTTCTAATCAGTTGTATTTAAAGTATAAAACACAACATTTTGAATGTTTACTGAAACATAAAGCTAGTGTGAAAAAGGTAGTCTCTTAGAAGCATCTGGTCAAAGAGATTAATTAGTACTAAATCAATGGTGTCTTACTTTTTCACTTTTTTTTTCTTGACCCTACATGTTGTGGCTTCTTCTAGACACGTTTTTGTCTTTTCTTTGTCCTTTTTTTTTTCTTATATTATTATTATTATTATACAGTAATACTGAATTTATTCATGTTCTCTCAATTGGATTTGAGATGTGGGAGTTAGGCTTTCAAATCTGTCAAATTATTCCTTAAATGGCTTGGCTGAAATAAAGAGGAACAAACAAATTTTTCAGTCTGTTTCAAGTGGCTATTCAAACACTACAAATCTTTAGTACTGAGATTTGCTATTTATTCGACTCACATGAACTCATTTAAGATATGATTAGATTTTTTGGATGAACTTCAAATTTAGACTATTTGATCACAAAACATATAAAATAGTAAAAAAAATAAAAATAAAGAAATTAGCCTTTGCATGCATTCATTTGTAGTTTAAACTAATTAATAGCTACTCCCAAGGGGGAAGTACAAATTTAAGTGATTTGATGAGCATCAAAAGAACAATTAATTAATACTAAACTCCTAAATTCATTCAAAAAAAAATGCTACTCAACTCAAACATAGGTCTTTTATCATCATAACCAGTCATGACATCATCATACTTTCACACACAAAAATCATGAAACTACATGGAAGTCATGTACTTCCATTTAAAAAAAGAGAGAAAAACAAATCCAAAAATTAAAAAACAAAGAAAAAAAAAAACTAAGTCACTCTCTCTATTAAGTACTAACTTTGTCAATAGTATTAAATATTAATTCTAATCTTTTTATCACCCTTCTTCATCTCATCTCAAATATTGGTAGATGGCACATGATTTTCATTCATTGCACCTCAATTCTAATCTTTTTATCACCCTTCTCATCTCAAATATTGGTAGATGGCACATGATTTCCATTCATTGCACCCCAAATATTAGCCTCACTAGGGTAATAATTCATCGTCTCATGATTATTATCCCCACAAGAATACGTATCATGCCATTCTATCGGCAAGACCTTTCCGACCGGTTTCACATCCACCTCATTTACTTCCTCATGCCCTAAAAACGGAATCTCAAATCCTTGATTCGCATCCATAATCGGCACTTGCATTCCACCACTCATTCCAATCGAAAACCTAAGTGCATTTAGGGCATGTAAATCTACCAATCCATTGTTTACATCTCCAATGTTATTTAACTCGCCTCCATAGTTATACTTCCAATCAGCAAAATTATGATGTTCTTGAAAAGGTAACTGCATTCCTGAAAAGGACAGCTGTAAAGACGTGACAGGCAAGTGGTGGCCTGCATTTCCTTTTTTAGGGTTTACACGTTTGTTCTTGCGGCATCCGCCTCCAACCGGCACGTTACGTAATGACCCACCTTTGGTCCAGTAACGACGACATGTCTTGCAGAAGTACCTGTTACATTCCAAAATTTTTAATGATTTACACATACTAGATGTTTGAACGATATGTCTATATCTAACATGTCTAGAATTATCTACTACTTTTGTAACTTAGGGTTTGTTAAGCCAGTATGAGTAGTTGTTTGGATCAGTATGATTATCTTACCTAGGTTGGGTCAGGCTATAGTTGTTGTAGTAGCAGAACTTGGTGTGTGTAGAGTCGCATCTCGGGCATTTTAAAGGTTGATCGTGTCTAGGACGGAGCCTTCTGTCCATTGGAGACAATGGGCCGCGTGGGCCAGGGATCAGCTCGCCAGATGGAGCTGGGGATGATGAGTTTGTGCCGGCATCTTCGCTAACAACACCCTAAAAATATTAAAAGAAAATGAATGGTTAAGTTTATTAGCTAATATATTTGGAAAGATGATGAGTTATCAATGATTATAATGATAATGACTATGGATGACATAAAATTGGTGCACTTGGAGGTAAGAATTTCAAATTTGTGTTCTCATTCCTTGTGAGTATGCAAAATTCAATTTGCACTTTCATAGCATGCCATTCCAATGCGCTATTTTGTCTGTTCTAATTTCTAAAGTAGAAATAAGTTGGATACACAATATACCAAGATATGACGAAATATATGATTTGAACATATCACTTATGAATTGTCACTTTAGTCTAGTTGTGACACTCTTCTATATTCCTTAGCTTAATTTTAAAAGGAAACAAAACATATAATAATTGTACCAAGATCTAACGAAATATGATTAGAAAATATATGACTTATAAGTTGTCACTTATTTCATCTGTGAGTTAAGTTACAAATTCTAGTTTTTAGTGCTCCTCTACAGAAAGATCGAATATGATATTATATAACTAAATTACCTTGAGCCAGTCAGAAGAATCCATGCGGATGTGCATAGATGATGTAGCCATCAAGCTTGATGATTAAGATGATTATACAAACCAGTACAACACTAAACTTTTTTTTGAGGAAATAATAATAATAAGTACAACACTAAACTAGAGGGAGAAAGAGAGAAGATTAGAGAGATAGGAGAAAGAGAGGGGGTTAGGGTTTTGATAATTAAGGTGGGTTGGTGAGAGAAGAACGGAGGAACGAAATGTTGATTGAATGAAGGTGTGAAATAAGAAGGG
Source organism: Juncus inflexus (assembly GCA_024447665.1). Lineage (NCBI taxonomy): Eukaryota > Viridiplantae > Streptophyta > Magnoliopsida > Poales > Juncaceae > Juncus > Juncus inflexus. Next base: position 12,816,106 of record JAJHPC010000007.1, on the reverse strand, counting down.
GAGAGGAAATTGGCTTGGCTTAAAAAGAGAGAATGCATGGTATGAACTGGTTCAGCCTTAATAGTCTCTTCCGTGGGCCATTCTTTGTCTCTCTGTTCTTTTATGTTTTTTATTGTCTTTTTCCCTCTCTAAAGAGTTTAAAATGCGACCCTAAATCCTCCACTATACATAATTCTTAATGGAAGTCACTATCTTGTTGATTTATTTGGAATCATGTATTATATTATTGGCTGATTTCATGACGTTATATTATATGCCGATTAGTTTGACACATTTGAGATGCCCACATATTGAATTTACCATCAAATTCCTCAAAAGTGTGTTTAGACAGATTCTAACTGGTTCCTACTAATCATTACCAAGTATTTCGCTTACAATCAGAACATATTTTCCTCGCTTCATTTTTCCCAAATTTAATCAAGGCTTGTTGTTTGTTGTAAATCTACCATACAGTGTGATGACAAATTGAAGCCAAGGCGATAAGGACACGTGGCAAAGAATATATTGGGTGTTGAGAGAGAGAATGAAAGAAGGCCAAGATAGCAGAACCGAAAGCCGCACTTCTGACTGGACCCATTCTGCTCGCACTTCAATGCATAACTCTAATTTTTTTGTTTAGACCCTGTTTATCACTTAATTTTCGCACCATGCCTCTTGCCATAACTTTTGTTTTTGCCTCACTTCAAATAAAATTAGTAACATGATAATATATATATACCAACGAATTTCAAATAGATTAATAAGAATGAGAGATGAAACATAATAAAAACACATGAATTACACAAACAATAACAGTGTATATTTGGAAATTTTAAGGAGCTAAGTTCTAAGTCCTCAATTTTTTTTTTAATAAAGTAAAATCTCACAATTTTAAATTTTATCATAATATGTGACATTATAATCTAGCTATATATAAAATTCTCAAAAAATGTAAGTATAATTGAATATTCTTAATTAAGTCTTAATCTTCTAATCACTCTGTTACTACTTACTAGTTATATATGATACTTTTTTTTTTGAAAGGTAAGCATTAACTTACTTTGATTCATTAAAAAATTAAAAGTTGCGTTATAAATTGCTTATTTACAATTGAATGAAAATGATAATTTTAATCTAATTAAGATCAAAGCCTATTACAAGTATTCATACCAAAAAATAAAATTCAAATGTTACGCTTTCATTCTTGCATGTCCATGCACGCATAAGTCACGACCTTTTCGACGATATCCCTTCGATTGTTGAAGGTACGGTTGTTGCGTTCTTTCCAAATGTTCCAACAACCCACAAGCCACGAGGTGTCGATGCTCCTTTTCTCCTCCTTAGAATTTTATTATTTTAGCCGTGACCAGTGAAGGAGCTTGATCCGAAATAATTGGGGGGCCAAAAAAATTTCAATGCCTTATTGTATATAAAATTTGGCAAGACACTGAGTTTTATTATTATGTGATAATATAATATACTAAAAAATTCTATGTATATATATATATATATATATATATATATATATATATATGTATAGTAAACTTCAAAATTTTTGGGGGAGATATGACTCCTCCTAGTCTCTATTAAGATTCGTCACTGGTCATGACCACATCTTCAATGGGGTTTCATCGTTTGTTCTTATTATATCTGGGGTATTGTTGAAGATTTTCTTCCATACCGCGGTTGCGAAGTTGTAATTTCTAAAGATGTGCGAGTTCGTTTCAATTTGTTTTTACGCTATACATGATATTAACTTAGTTAATTAAACTAAGAGAACTGACTGCACTAATACTAATATTTTAAAGCAAAATAAAATTACTATCAATATCATCACATATGTAACTCGAATGTGTTTAGGTTTAGTTTTATTTTGGATAAAATATCTAATTTTAGTTTGTTAAAATATCTAAAAGAGATGTGGAATTAATTAATCATAACAAACGTTTAGACAGTAGTTTTTCAAAATAAAAAACAAACGTTTAGACTGAGATATTACTTTCTAGACCAAGTCTACGAAAATTAGGAAACCTTAATTATCTATTTATTTTCGTCAAAAGAATTCCACTTCTCTTTACTCTATTCACAAGCAAAGCATCGGTTCTTCTTCTCGTTCTTCCCCCCACCCTAAAATCAATCACCGGAAATAATTACTTGGCAGGAGGAAATGTCGGCAGGACAAAAACGGCGAAAGACGGCGCGTGAATAGAGAGAGAATCAATCACACATCGTTTTCTCTGACCAACAACACAATCCGACATTCTTTCCCTGGATCCAATACAACTGTAGTTGTATGTTAAAAACACCAACCAAGTGTGCCCCGCGTGAATTTTTATATGGGCTTTTGTCTCGTTTTATTCGGTTCTTTTATATATTGGGCCTAAAAGATATGGGCCCAGTATAATATTTTTTTTTAGTTTGTTTTTTGCTTAGATTTGTGAAAAGAAGAGAAGGGGGGAATGGGGGAAAGAAAGAAATAAAGGTCTGAGGAGCTGTGATAAAGAAAGATTCACCTTGGAAGAATTGTTGACTGGACAAGACCACCTTTAATTCGAAACATGCCAGGAACTCTTGGGATCAGTGAGGACCCCACTTTCTTTCTCTTGTTATTTTTGATTTTTTGAAGTAGTAAAAAATGTATATAAAAACATCATATTTCTCTCATTTTTGGGTCTTTGGTGGATATGGAATATGTTGAGTCATGATTGATTAGACTGAGCAAATATTTAGCCATTAGTATTATTGAGAACTAGAGATTGGGTCTTAAACTGCTAAAGTGTATTGGACTCATGATTGATTAGAGTGATGTAAATAAATATTAAGCACCATTGTGAGGATAAATCAAGGGTTTGATTATGGTTTCAGTCAATGAGGGGTTCAATTGAGATTTAGCATGAATGAAATCTAAAGTTTGTTTAAATTTTGAATGATCACAAAAACCAATAAAGTTTTGTACACTTGTATCAATCAACTGTTGCATATGCCATTTTGTTTTGATCCAATGCAAATTGCTCTTTTTCTTTCATTTGTTGCATCTCTTTTTAAAGCTAAAAAGACTCATGTATGATGTACTCAGATCCTCAAGCAAACAGTTCAAAGCAATCAATCTCCTTTCTCTCCTCCCCAAGCATTCAAAGATCTCTCCTGTTAAAGCTAAAGTGTTTCCTCTCCCTTTAATTCCATCATAAAAGATATATCCATTCATTCATTGTAATAAGAACCTATACTTGCCTTGCATCATCCTTTATATAGAGAGAGAGAACGAGAGAGAGTGAGATTTCAACCTTAGAGAAGCTTCTCACTTCTTCTTGCCACACTATACTAGAAGTATAACAAGCTACTCTTTTATCCTTGCTTTATTGATTCTACTTAGAGAGAGAGAGAGAGAGAGAGGCCAAAATGTCGACAATGCCAACGATCCCGCAACCAATGATGTACCAATCTCGTCCAACCACCAACACAAAAGGCTCATTCGGTCCGGTCTTTGCGGTCCTATCAGTAATCTCATTTCTCGCATTAGTTGCCTGTTTAATCAGCCGATTTTGCACTCGCAAAATTTCCCGATCGAAACTTGACACGTTGGACCAAAATTATGATTCAGAAAGCGATTTGGAAAAGGGGGAGAAAGGATTTGGGATCGATTTTACGATGGTAAAACCTTCTTCTCATGAGGTTTCGCAGAACAGAAAGGGCGATTTTGAAATTCAATTTCCGACGGTTAAGTCTAACATGAAGAAGGATCCAAGAGGAGTTATGAGACCTTATGGGGGTAATAATGTAATTCATCCTGATATGAAAAATAATGCGGATCCTAGAGGTGTAATTACGAGACCTTATGGAAGTAATAATGCAATTAATCCTGATTTGAAAAATAATGTGGATCCAAGAGGGAGTATGAGACCGTATGGGGGTAATAATGTAATTCATCCTGATATGAAAAATAATGGTGTTTGCCATGAAATTGGAGGGAGGAGATTTCAAGGGAAAAATATGATGTGATTTGTGGATTTATTGTAGGTTTTGATAGATTTGATCAGAAGAATTTATTATGTTTCTTTTTTCTATTTATTCGAGGTCCTTTTGGATTCAGATTTCTTTTGTTTTTTTATGGGTTTTGTAGGAGAGGGTGTGTTAGTCGTTTGACACATTTTGATATGAAATGTACCATGGTAGCCCACTACTATTTTATGGAAGAAATTATTCCTAAACAAACTTCATCATTTTTTTTTCTTGTTTCATTTTTGAGATGGAAATTGAATTATCTATTTGCTCTTACCTAAATTATCTATTTGTATCAAATAATATCTCACAAATCTACTGTATTTTCATTAATAAATAAAACGAAATAATAACGCAAATCCATACAAGTGAAATATAAGACTCAAACATATACCCATACAAAACAAAGATGCATCAAACAAACCAAATAAAGTATCCAACACAATGCGTAAAATAAAATAGTTCTATATACATATGAGAGAGAAATAAGACAGAAGTTTCTCTCACTAGAAAGTAAGGTTTCCAATTAATCATCGACTGGATCTTGCGGGCATTCATTCGCCTTGCGTTTAATAGTGATGACTGGACACTCAGCATGCTTCACGCAATACTCACTCACCGTTCCGACAAAAACCCTAATTTTATATAAATATTAAAAAATTAAATTAAATATTAATTGAGTATTAATTGGATATTTGTATAATCAATCCCTATTTTTAGTGCACAGCTTAAATTACTTGTGATGTCTCTATCAAACAAACTACCAATTCAACTATTCTAAGTATAAAGTTTTTTCTTCTATAACAGGTTTCCATTGTGCCCCATGTTTTGTATTATTTTTATTATATATATATATATATATGGAAATATGTCAATTAATAGTTGGTCTACAAATATCTTGGTACAGGTGTCCTTTCTTCCTACCAATCTATAATTAAAAACACAAACAGTATCAAGAAAGTTTGGAATTTGATTCTGTTGAATTGACAGCATAATTAAGCTAAAAAAAACAAATAATTCATGCAAATTTAAAATTCAAAATTAGGAATTAAACCTTTGAAAAGGGCCGAGGCCACGACAGCCAACAACTAACAGATCAGGATTTGCTTTCTTCACTTCAGCGCAAATTACCTCCTTCGGATCCCCCTTTCTTATCCATGCTTCGCAATTCACCTAATCCACAAATCAAATTCAATTTACTTATCAAATAGCATATAAAACCATGTAATTAAAACTGAAAATTGAAAAAGAAAATTACCCCAAGTTCATGGCAGCGATTGACGAAGAACTCAAGCAAGTGAAGTCCCCTAACCCTATCCCTCTCTTTCACACTCTCAAAATCTCCTGGCGACGCATAAACACTGTCCATATCATCAAACCCTGTTTAACCAATCCAAACCCACAAACCCAATTCAACAAATCACACAAAACCAACAACCAAGTACCAAATTCATTCAAATAAATCGAATTTGAGAGTACCCACCGTCTTCATCTGGGACCTGGGTGTGCAGAAAGAGGAGTTTGAACCCGCTGAAGTTGGAGCGGATCAGCTTGGAGAGCGTCCAGTCGAAGGCCGTCCGGCTGGAAATGGACGGATGAGGGTAGCCTTTGATTGATGACTCATTCACTGCTATCATCACCTTGGTCGGCTCTCCTCCGCCATTGCTCTCCTCCGCCATTTCGCTCTCTCTTCGATTCGATTTTGAGGGTGAAGCGAGGAGGGGAGTTTTATTGCGGTCTTTTTGGTTTGGATTGTCTCCAGTTTTAGAAAGGGATATTATTATTAACAAGCTGATGATGGAACTGGAGAGGTGTGCATGTCGACTGCTTCCTATTCCTGACCAAGTCTGTGATAATTTTGTGTATGTTCTTTTGATGAGGGATAATTTGTTTAATTGTCTTGAGTCTAAGAAAGCAAAATTGGATCATGTAAAAAAGACAAATTCAATTAGTATCAGATAATATGAAGAAAGCAATGATCTGCAATATTTGACAAATAGAATAAATTATGGGCACATATGAAGAAGTCAGTATTTATTTTTACAAGGGCCTTGCAATAAAATTTCAAAAAATAATTAAAGATAGATATGTGTTGGACTCGGTGCCAGGCGGGCGAGGTGGGCCCACATCTTAAATATCCGTTGGGCCTTGAGACATCTGTCTCGAAATCCTCTCCCTTTGTCCCCACTCCCCACTAATTATCCGGAATCCAAGTCCCAGTTCTTCGTAAATTTGAGAATTCAATTCTGAAGTTTTCAGTTATATTGGGCTTGGCCCTTCAACCCAAAGCCCGTTGAGCAAAACCCGGATTTCAAAGTCTGATTAACTTTCTATTCTCAGCTCTCTAGGGTTTTAGCGAAGCTCAGTAATCAGTATACTATCTCCTTCATTCGAGCTCTAATGGCGGCGACAGTACAACGAATTTCTCCTCCGGTAACCAAGTCGTGGAATCATTCCAATGAGAAACCTCTCCAAAACCGCAGTAATCTCAGTATTCTGCAATTCCCACGGAGCTCCATTTCTGCCCGTTCAATCCGTACAAATGTAATTTACTGCCTTTACATTTGTATAATCATTTTAAACATTAATTAGATTCAGCATTGTATTGAGCATTTTGAATTTTGCATAATTACCTCTTGATTTTGTGTTTTTGGTCTCAGGCGATTAGTACTGGAAGCACAATATACGCTGACAATAACGAAGGTATAGTTAATTCAGTATAATGTCACCATTTTTACGATTGGAAGCTCAAAAGATGATAACTTTCTTGTAAAAATCAGTGAAACGGCCGTGGAAGACCAGCGATGCGAGGCTAGTTTTAGAAGATGGATCGATTTGGAATGCCAAGTCTTTCGGAGCAAAAGGGACTCAAGTTGGTGAAGTTGTTTTTAACACTTCTCTCACTGGGTATTTTTTTTAACTTATTTTATATAAATTATTATTATTATTATTATTGTTGTTGTTGTTGTTGTTGTTGTTGTTGTTGTTGTTGTTATTATTATTATTATCAGTTTTAAAAATGTTGGTATAATATAGGTATCAGGAGATTTTGACTGATCCTAGCTATGCTGGACAATTTGTTCTTATGACTAATCCACACATTGGAAATACTGGCGTTAATCCTGGTATGTTATTATATTAAATAATTTATAATTATTTAAAGTATAGTTATGTAATTATTTTTTGACTTTATGTTTGATATTATTTTTCAGATGATGAAGAGTCGAGCCAGTGCTTTCTTGGCGGCCTCATAATTAGAAGTTTAAGCATCTGGTATATTTTTTATTTATTAAAAATAGCTTTTATTTATGCGATATAATAATATATTACATCCTTAAAACTTATACATTTTAATTTATAGTACTTCAAATTGGAGATGCACTGAAACTCTCGACGAATATTTAGCCAAAAGAAACATCATGGGCATTTGTAAGTACCATAAATTACTCTTTCCATAATTATATATCATTATTATTTTTATCAATATTATTTATTTATTATTTTGTACTTTCTCTCTCTAGATGATGTGGACACACGAGCAATTACACGCAGATTAAGACAAGACGGTAGTTTGATCGGTGTATTAAGCACTGACGAATCGAAAAGTGATAATGAGCTTTTACAAATGGCTCAAACTTGGAAAATAGTCGGTAATAATTATTTAATATTCTAATTTAAACTCATAATAAATACTACTCAATCTTTTTTCTGTTAATATTTTCATTATTTATTTTTATTCTTTAGGTGTGGATTTGATTAGTGGAGTTTCATGTAAAGAGCCCTATGAATGGACTGAGAAAACAGACTCAGAATGGGAGTTTAAAAGAGGCAAAAATTCGACCGAACAATTTCATGTAAACCCCAAACCCTAATTAATTTATTAAGGGATAAATTCACGTTTAGTCCCTGTACTACTGACTTAAAAGTTTCCGGTCCCTGTACTTTTTAAAAACACGCACTATTAGTCCTTGAGTCGAGGACTGAGCACAAATTCTACAAAGTACGGGGACCGAAAAGTCAAAATCAGTAGCACAAGGACCAAATCAGAATCGAATTAAATTACATGAACTAACAACCCATTTATCCCGTAATAATAATTTATTTATCCCCTCTCTTTCCTTTCCTAATTTGAAGAAAACCCACAACATTTTCTTCTAATTCCAAGTTACCACCATACAATTTCTACTAACCACAAGCAATTCTCCAAACTACAAGTACCAAACCAACCACTAATAATTCATTAATCCCGTCCAAACTTAAAAAACTGGTAACAATTATTTCCAACCGCACAGGTAGTAGCATACGACTTTGGCATAAAACACAACATCCTCCGCCGCCTATCCTCCTACGGCTGCAAAATTACCGTCGTGCCCTCCGCCTTCCCCGCGTCAGAAACCCTAAAACTGAAGCCCGACGGAGTCCTCTTCAGCAACGGCCCCGGCGACCCCTCGGCCGTCCCTTATGCAGTAGAGACCGTCAGGGGTATAATCGGAAAGGCCCCGGTGTTTGGAATATGCATGGGCCATCAGCTGATTGGGCAGGCGTTGGGTGGGAAAACGTTTAAGATGAAGTTCGGGCATCATGGGGGCAATCATCCGGTGAGAGATGTCAGGAGTGGAAGAGTCGATATCAGTGCTCAGGTAAATAAATGAAGGAAAGATTGAGAAAAGGTCCATATATTATGTCTAAATTACAAAAAAGCCCCTACATTATTGGAAATTGCAAAAACGAAACTCCTTTATTTTGAAGAAAACCACAAAAATACCCTTTTTGCAATTTTGAAGTAAACATAGTCTTTTTTGCAATTTAGACATAATGTAGGGGCTTCTCTTTTGCAAATGTTCAATAAATAAAGGGAAATTTGCAAAATTCTGTCATGTCCTCATCTTGAACGTCCTCCCGCCCAAAGCCTGCCTGATCAGCTGGTGCCCCATGCAAAATTACATTCTTATCCTAAGGTGACCCCATGGCCGTGCCTTACGCTGTCGAGACAGTCAGGGGTATAATCGGAAAGGCGCCGGTGTTCGGGATCTGCATGGGCCACCATTCTTCGAAAGTTCATAAAATTGTCTCTTATCTTTAAATCTCCTCTAACCGTGTTAGAGGAGACAAATATGTCTGATCTTATAAATTAGTTCATTTAATCTCATCACATACAGTAATGAATTTAAAATTATTCTGTTAAATTTACAGAATAATTATAAGTTTTGCAATTTTCGAAGAACGGAGGGGCTTTTTTGCAATTTCCGCATAGTGCACGGCTATTTTGCAAATTTCTCAAGAATAAATGTTTTCTTGATGGTTTTATGTGATTTTGAGAGATTGAAATGAGAATGTTGGTATTTTTTTTGTGGGGGTGCAGAACCACAATTACGCGGTGGACCCGGAGTCGCTTCCGGAAGGAGCGAAGGTGACGCATGTGAATCTGAACGACGCCAGCTGTGCCGGTCTCGTTTACCAAGACATGAAGCTCATGTCTCTTCAGTACCATCCTGAGTCTTCTCCGGGGCCTCACGACTCCGATCTCGGTATTTAAACTTTTAATTTGTTGTTAATTGTTATTGTTTTGTTGTTTGTGTAAATTTGTTTTTATTGTTGGTTTTGTGTTTGTTTGTTTTGTAGCGTTTGGGGAGTTTATAGAGATGATGAGGGCGAATAAAGTGTGATTGATTGGAGAGGGGATTTTGATTGAAGAAGTTGGGATGGGAACAGAGAGTTACAATGGTTGGATCTCCTTATGTATTATGAAAATTGCTTGTTTGATGCGCAATAAAGGATACAGTAGGAAATAGTGTAATTCTTGCGTTGAGTTTTTAAGATTTGAGTACCTATAATGACATATGGAGTGTGAACTTTAAGAAAATGTAACATTTTCAAACCTGTTGGGCTGTTAGGCATATTCACCATATTCATGACTCTCATAAACCATAATGAAATAATACTTGAAGAAAGGAGGTTCAGACTCCAATTTACATTTACCTAACAAAAATCTTATACTTTGTATATACTAGTAGCCCTCTTGAAACTGGGTATTACCATAACACATCACAGATTGCATAATTCATGAGCAAGGAAAAATGCAAAAATTAATTTATGTAACTTAATTTATAGCTACAAAACTCGAACAAAAAACAGCAGTAACATGAAATTATACAAGCCATAAAATCAAATCCAAAAAATTGATAATCATGTTCATGTTCATGTTCATACGTTTTCACTCATAGAAGCATCCAATACCTTACAAACACACACAGCAGTTTATAATACATTATTACAAGCATATTATGAAATAATAGTTCAAGTATTCAAATATGTAAAAATACAACACCAAACAACTCAAGAATCCAACAGATCAAGCAAACACAAGACACCAAAGTTCGTAAAATCAAACAAACCCAAAAGGCATGGAATAACAAAGTTCATGAAAATCAAATAGTTATTAAACCATCAAACAGCAAGCAAACTACTGTTGAAAGGAATACATATGCCTGTCAAATATAATGCCAGTCAAGTTAAAATTCTGATTTCCAAAATGAGAAAAATAAAAAAAAGGACTTACAATGAATTGTGTTCATTTCATTGGGTTGTGGCACCTTCATGTGTATCTGGGTTAGGATCCTCATTCATTATTTCTTCATTCGTATCTGCGTCACTTGGGACATCCTCTATTGTTTTGCCCGAAAGGTGGTCAATAAATCTGATGACACTGAGAACACGCTTGCGGGCTTCAATGCATTGGTTTTCCAACCTTTCCTTTTTGACCTTCACTACCAAACCCTTGTCTGGACTGTACCAAATAAAAGATTCGAGGTTTGATAAATACTCAAGCCCTTGAGGAAGATCCATTAATTCCGGACAATATCCAAATATTAGCTCATTCAAATTTGGCATTGCCCCTCTATCTCAATTTGGTTAAGATATCTGCAACAACCAATACTAAATTTGCGGAGCTTAGGGAGTGATGTTTCTGGGAAGCACAGCCTCTTGCCAACATAGCCACCGATGCGAAGTTCTAACAGAAAAGGACTCGCTTGCAAATGAAAAATTGTATCTTCATTACAAGTTGACCCTAATAGATTCAACCTCACAAGCTTCTTATGGTTCTGAAGAGATATGGACAACTGAGGTAATGACTCCATGCACTGATAACATTCAAGGGAAAGACTTTGAAGCGATGAAGGTGGATTTAAAATACTGAGATTCAGTACCTCTCGATTCTTTGCACCTATAACTAGACTGGTAAGTTGACTCATGTTGCTTATAGCCAAAAATAGTTTTGTGCATTGCTTATTTGTTACATCGTTTAAATGCAAGGATCTCAGACCCGTCAAATTTATGATATTTTCTATTAGGTCATCATTTGCCTGAACACCTTTTAGGGTTTGTAAATCCTTTAAATAGCATATACTATTTGGTGCCACCGCAGAACGAAAGTATAGATGTCTCAGCTTTCTGAGTGTTGTGAGTTCCTTCGGAAGACTAACTTTCCAGGAACGTGCATCCAAAACTTGCAAATTTTGTAACCTTCCAATTGCCTTTGGAATTTCTGCAACTCGAGTATCTTTTAATCCGAGAAAATGCAGGTTAAACAAATCGAACACTTCTTTGGGTAATTTCTTGAGAGGAACATCTTGTAAATTCAATACACGTAGAAGCTTGAAGGATCTTAAAACCAATGATAGTTTTTCTAAATTGATGTATTCATTGAACACAATGAATGAGCGGAGATGAGATATGTCATCAGTTGCTCGTTCAAAATTCTTATTTTGAATAGATAAACGACGCACGTCACCTACGATCACATTAACTGAACTATCACATACCATACAAAATCTTTCCTCTTTTGATTTGGAAAGAGCTAAAGCACGAATTATGTCATGCAATGTGCATCGTATCACTCTTCCTTCTACGTTTCTTTCAGTTACTTGTAGCAAACACCGGGAAACAAGCTCCCCAAGGTAGTCCTCGGCCAATTCCTCCCTGGCTCTTTTTTCTCTTTTCTCAATAAATCCTTCTGTTATCCACAACATTATCATACGCTCACATTCAATCCTATAATCCTCAGGAAATAGGCTACAATATAACAAACAATTTTTTAGATAACAAGGAAGCTCCTCAAAACTTAAATTTAGAATTTTATTTACATAATCAATATTTGGGTTTTCTGTTAGTTCGTGTTCTAGATTTTCATACACCCTCTTCCATTCCCATTCATTTTGTTCCTTGCATGCCAATAAACCTGCTAAAGCTAATATAGCAAGAGGTAAACCGCGACACCTTTCTACAATTTTCACAGCCCAATCACTCAATTCTGGTGGGCAAATCTTGCACTCATTTTTCTGAAATGCTGTTTTACAAAAGAGATCGAACGAATGATCCATCATAAGAGGTGCAACCTCAATTATTTGTTGTTCTCGTGCCAGTAAAGCCACTTCACGTATTCTTGTTGTTAAAATAATCCGACCAATTTTGCCATCTGATGAAAGGGCATTCCTAATAGAACGCCAAGCATCAACACTCCACACATCGTCCAAGATTAACAAGTATTTTTTACCTTGCAAATACCTTTGGATCTTTTCAACCAAGCTACGGTGATCCAAACTATCAATTCCTTGGGAGATATTTTCGTTCTGATTTTCTCTTTGAAATTCAAGTAAAATATTTCTCAGCAATTGATCCCTATCCCAGGTTTGAGAAACAGTAATCCATACACAAGCATCAAATGAGTTCTTGACAGCCTTGTATACCTGAGTAACCAGAGTTGTCTTCCCCACTCCACCCATCCCCCAAACCGATATTATTTTTTGTTCTTTTTTATCATCATTCAATAATTCCATTAACATGTTTTTATTTTCCTCAATCCCAATAACATCACCTTCCTTAACAAAATGCTCATCATCAGCGCTTCTCCAAATTCCACCAGCTTGTGGTGTGGCTCTCATTACAATGCCACTCATGTCATACCGTTTCCTTCTTTCTTCAATATCCTTAATCCTGACTTTTATCCGACTAAACCTTTTAGTTAGTTGATGCCAGGTTTTCACATGCCTTATTTTCTTGATAGTTCTGGTTATAGCACCCTCATTATGCTTCTCATCGAGCTTGTACGTAAATTCATCTATGATATCTTCAATTTCGAAAGCAACCCCCCTTACTTCCCGGACATAGTTCTTTATGTTCTCGCTTTTTTCTCTAAACCTTTCTGATTCACGTAAGAAACCTTGGATGCTTAGGAGCTCTTCCTTAATGTCACTTATCTCATCACGAAACCGACTCAAAGCTGATGCTTCCCCTTCTAGGGCTGAACAAACAATTTTTGTTGTTTCTGTTGCTAACACAACACCAATTTTTATGAGCAATGAACCTATAATACCTTCTGCCATGTGGATCCCTTCCTGTTCCAAACCCCAAATCCAATTCTGTATTACTTCTTCCTCTCTTATCCTTGCTCCTATATACATACTAACAATACAAGATCAAACATTTCCTACAGGTCGAGGCACCAGAGAACAAATTAGCAAATTGTAATAAAAATGGTTGTTTAATACAACTTTTTGGTACAAGTTTTTAACTTTTTCCTTGTTGTTGGTCATATGAAGATATGATTTATGGTACAAATGCAAGAAAAATATATTTAATACTTTGCTAAAGGGATTTTCCAAATTTAATCAGATGACACCTTAAGAAGAAGCTTATTCCAGATCCAGACAATCTGACTTAGTCAGAACGTGTAGTTTAGTGATTGAAGAAATCCTAAGGAGAAGAAATTAATACCATATATCTCAGTAAAGAAGAACATGAGTAAATATACCCTTTGAAAAATGGAAATTAGATAAGAGTTAGATCATACCTTGTCACCTTGCTTTCATACCAAGAGGAGCAGATAAATCTACTAGGATTTTGCATCAATAATTAGCGCCATATTTTGGAGATCTAGAGAGAGAGTTTTATTTTTTTCCGTCTTATCTAGAGAGATAGTCTTTCTTCAACACTTTGCTGAATTTCTGTGAGTAGCCCTTGAGAGAAATGTAAATCAAGGCTATATTCAGAAACATCCTTTGGGCCATTGGCCCAGTTAGCAATTAGCATTCCAGAGAGAAAAAAAAACAATAAATCAAGGGGAATAAGAAAAAGTCTGTCCTAAATATCAGAACCGGTGAACTTGAGCATTATTTCTCGTGAACTCTCTCTTCCTCTCGAGTATTCTCTCTTCCACTTCCTCAATCTATAAAACAAACCCTCGCGCCGGATCGCCGCCTCCGCCCACCATATGTAACTCTTCCTCAGCTTCAATCCATTAAACAGTTGAATTCTTCCTCAATTCATCCAAAATTCACCAATTTCACTTCCAAGTCCTACTCTCAACCCTCCTCATTCAACAAACCCACAAAACATATAAATACTCATTTCAAACCCTTGACTTATGCTGCTTTAGAAACCCTAAAACTGAATCCCGACGGAGTCCTCTTCAGCAACGGCGCGGGCGACCCCTCAGCGGTGCCTTACGCCGTCGAGACTGTCAGGGGCATAATCGGAAAGGCCCCAGTGTTCGGGATATGCATGGGGCATCAGATGATTGGACAAGCTTTAGGTGGCAAGACTTTTAAGATGAAGTTTGGGCATCATGGTGGGAACCATCCGGTGAGAGACGTGAGATCTGGACGCGTCGATATCAGCTCTCAGGTAAATAGTGGGGAAGGTTTTTGACAAGGTCCCTGAATATTTTGTAATTGCAAAAAAACCCCTGCATTATGCCTAAATTGCAAAAAAGTCCCTACACTACTAGGGATTTAAAAAAATCCCCTATATTCTTCAAAATAAAGGGTGTTTAGGGGCTCTTTTGCAATTTAATTATAATGTAGGGGCTTCTTTTTTGCAAATTTTCGAAAAATAAAGGGAAATTTGCAAAATTATCGTCGTGTCCCATCCTCCCGCCCATTGCCTGCCCGATCAGCTGGTGCCCCATGCAAGGTTACCATTGTACCCTCGGCGGTTCCGTACGCCATCGAGACGGTCAGGGGGTCAGGGGTATAATCGGAAAAGCGCCGGTGTTTAGAATATGCATGGGGCACCAGTTGATTGGACAGGCACTTGGTGGAAAAACGTTCTCATGATGAAGTTTGGGCATCATGGTGGGAATCATCCTGTTAAGGATATGAGATCTGGACGCGTTGATATAAATTCTCATGTATGGAACGGAGAGTTTGCGTAATTTGTAAACAAGCCCCTGCATTATGCCTAAATTGCAAAAAGGACCCTGAGTTATGCCTAAATTACAAAATAGCCCCTACATTATGTCTAAATTGCAAAAATCAAGAATTTTTTTGTAATTTTCTTATAAGTAGAGGGCTTTTTTTTGCAATTTAGACATAATGTAGGGGATTTCCCCAAAACTTTTTTTTTTGAATAATTTCCCCAAAAGAGAAATGTAATTTTTGGGGAGACTGAAATGAGAGTTGGTTTTTTTGTGGGGGTGCAGAATCACAATTACGCAGTGGACCCGGAGTCGCTTCCGGAAGGAGTGAAGGTGACGCACGTGAATCTCAACAACGCGAGCTGTGCTGGTTTAATTTATGAAGATATGAAGCTGATGTCTCTTCAGTACCATCCTGAGTCTTCTCCGGGGCCTCACGACTCCGATCTCGGTATTTAAAGTTTTAATTTGTTGTTTGTATTGTTTGTGTAAATTTGTTTTTATTGTTGGTTTTGTGTTTGTTTGTTTTGTAGCGTTTGGGGAGTTTATAGAGATGATGAGGGCAAATAAAGTGTGATTGGAGGAGAGTTGGGATTTGAAGGGAAGCTGGGGTGGTGATTGAGAGATGAGAGAATTTAGGATGGTTGGATCTCGTTATGTTTTGTTGTTGTTTTGTGAGAATTATGTGTTTTGAGGCACAATAAAATATCAACTAGGAAATAATGTAATTGTTGCGGTAGTAAGTTTGAGGTTTGTGTACTTGTAATGATGTTTGGAGAACATTATGAAAATGTTAACATTTTCATACCTATTAAGCTTATTCACTGTATTCATGACTTTCACAAATCATAATAATGAATGGGGAGAAAAAAAAAATGAAATTATACTTGAAGCAAACTCCAATTTACCCAACAAAAATGTTGAAGTTTGTATAACCCTCTTGGAACTGGACATTCCCCCGAACAGACAGTTCAGGAACAAGTAAAAAGCAAAAAATAGTATATATATAAATCTATAGCTTAAAAAATGAATCACAAATAGCAATGGCCTGAAAGTTTCAAATGAATCGCAAGCAGGAAGCTGCACTTGTAAATCCAGTTTCATGTTTTGTATATTTGCACTCACAGAGAAGCACCCAGCTTCTTATAAATAAACCAAGCAGTTACAATACATTATTACAAGCATCTTATGAAACAATAGTTCATTGATAAAATACAATATTAAACAGCTTAAAATCCATCAAATCAAACAAACTGAGCAAACCCTAGTTGTAAAATTAAACAAATCAAACAAACTGAACAAACCATAGTTGTAAAATCAAACAAACTGAACAAACCATAGTTGTAACATCAAACAAATAAGAAAGAATCAGACGACAGTTCATGAAATCAAATAATTATTAAACAATTATAAAACTATCAAACAACAAACAAAGGAATACATATGCCAACTACTTTCGTGCTTGCATCCATAAAAAGTTGAGGTTCATAATACCTGTCAAAAAGTAATGCTATCAATTTAGAATTCCAATTTCCAAAATGAGGGAAAATCAATTGTAACGCTATAAAAACAAAAAAGACTTACATAGATTCAAGTATTTCATTAATTTGTGTCATCTACAAAATCTTCATCCGGATTGACGCCAAGAAATGTGATTACACTGAGAACACACATGCGGGCTTCACTGCATAGGTTTTCCAACTTTTCTTTTTCAACCTTTTCTACCACACTCATGTCTGGATCTAGCCAATCAAATTTTTTGAGGTCCGATAAATACTCAAGCCCTTGAGGAAGATCCTTCAATTTTGGACATTGTACCAATGCTAGCTCATTCAAATTTGTCATTGCCCCTCTCTTTATTTCAATTTGGTTAAGAAGTACGCAATTGTCAATGCGAAGTTTGCGGAGCTTAGGTAGTGATGTTTCTGTGAAGCACAACCTCCTGCCATCATACATATTGAGATGAAGTTCTAACAGGGAAGGACTCTGCTGCAAATGAAAAATTGTATCTTCCTCACAAAATGACAGTAGTAGTCCCAGACTGACAAGCTTCTTATGGTGTTGAAGATATTTGCAAAACTGAGGTAATGCGTTAATACACCAACCTCCAAGGAGAAGTTTTTGAAGCGATGAAGGTGGGTTGAAAGTAGTGAGATTCATTGGTTCTCCATACTTTGCATAAATCTCTAGCTTGGTAAGTTCACTCATGTTGCTTATAGCCAAAAATAGTTTTGTGCATTGCTTATTTGTAACATCGCTTAAACTCAAGCATCTCAGATCTGTCAAGTTTTTGATATTTTTTATTAGGTCATCATTTGCCTGAACACCTTTTAATGTTTGTAAATCCTTTAAAGAGCATATACCATTTGGTGCCACCACATTATCATATGAAACAAAGCCATCTCCTCCATTATAACATCGATGAACGCATAGATGTCTCAGCTTTCTGAGTGTTGTGAGTTCCTTCGGAACACTGGCCATTTTTTGGGAACGTGCATCCAACACTTGCAAGTTTTGTAACCTTCCAATTGACTTTGGAATTTTTGCAACTTTAGTACCTTTTAATCCGAGAAAATGCAGGTTAAACAAATCAAAAACCTCTTTGGGTAATTTCTCAAGAGGAACATATTTTAAGTCCAATACACGTAAAAGCTTGAAGGATCTTAAAACCAAGGTTAGTTTTTCTGAGCTGATATAATTGTTGAGCACAAGAAAAGATCGAAGATGAGACCTGTCATGGATTTCTCGTTCAAAATTGCTATTTTGAATGGATACACGACGCACTTCACGTCCGATCACATCAACTGAACTATCACTAGTCATACCAAATCTTTCCTCTTTTGATTTTGAAAGAGCTAAAGCACGAATTATATCATGCATAGTGCATTCCTTCACTTTTCCTGTTACATTTCTCTTAACTACATGTAGCAAACAACGCGAAACAAGCTCCCCAAGGTAGTCCTCAGCTATTTCTTCCATAGTTCTATATTCTCTTTTCTCAATGAATCCTTCTGCCATCCACAGCCTCACAAGGTGTTGTCTCCTATAACAATAATCCTCGGGAAATATACTACAGTATAACAAGCAATTCTTGAGATAATAAGGAAGCTCCTCAAAGCTTAAATTTAGAATTTTATTTACATGATCGATATTTGAGTTTTCCGCCAATTCATGTTCAAGATCTTCATAGACCTTCTTCCATTCCCGTTCACTTTGTTCCTTGCACTCCAATAAACCCGCTAGAGCTAATATAGCAAGTGGTAAACCACGACACCTTTCTACTATTTTCATAGCCCAGTAACTCAATTCTGGCGGGCATGTTTTACTGTTGTTTTTTTCAAATGTTGTTCTACAAAAGAGATCCCATGAATGATCCTTCGTAAGAGTTGTAACCTCAATTATTTGTTGCTCTCGTGCCAATAAAGCCACTTCACGAATTCTTGTTGTTAAAATAATATGACCAATTTTGCCATCTGATGAAAGGGCATTCCTAATAGAACGCCATGCATCAACACTCCACACGTCATCCAAGATGATCAAGTATTTTTTACCTTGCAAATACCTTTGGATCTTTTCGACCAAGCTACGGTGATCCAATATATCGATTCCATGGAGGGTATTGTTGTTCTGATTTTCTCTTTGAAATTCAACCAAAATATTTCTTAGCAATTGATCCATATCCCAGGTTTGAGAAACAGAGATCCATGCGCACGCATCAAACGACTTCTTTACACTCTTGTATACATGAGTAACCAGAGTTGTCTTCCCCACTCCGCCCATCCCCCAAACGGATATCATTTTTTGTTCCTTATTCTCATCATTCAATAACTCCATTAGAATATTCCTATTTTTCTCAATTCCAACAAGATCACTTTCCTTAACAAAATGCTCATCATCTGCGCTCCTCCAGCTTCCACTAGCTTGTGGAGTTTCTCTCTTTATAATTCCACTAGTATCGTATCGTTTCCTTCTTTCTTCGATATTCTTTATCTGGGCTTTTATCCGACTAAGCTTTTCAGTGAGCTCATGCCAGGGCTTTATATGCCTGATATTCTTGATAGTTCTTGTTATAGTGCTTTCATTATGCTTCTCATCTAGCTTGTACGTAAATTCATCTATGATATTTTCAATTTCAAAACCAACCCCTCTTACTTCCCGGACATAGTTCTTTATGTTCTCGCTTTTTTCTCTAAACCTTTCCGATTCACGTAAGAAACCATGGATACTTAGTAGCTCTTCCTTGATGTCCCTTATCTCATCACGAAACTGACTCAAAGTTGACGCTTCCCCTTTTAGGGACGAAATTACAGATTTTGTTGCTTCCTTTCCTAAGAAAACGCCAATTTTTATGAGCAATGAGCCTATAATACCTTCTGCCATTTTGGATCCCTCCACCCCCGCCCTGCCAATCCAAAATCCAATTTCTATATGACTTCTTTCTCTCTTACCCTTGCTGCTAATATAAACTTACTTATAGATCAACATTGCCTACAAATCAAGGGAACAAGGAACAAATTAGCAATAGCTCACAAGAAGAGTGAGAGAAAGATGACAGAAGAATTCGGTTAGATATTATGATGAATGAGTTATAAATAATATATTTAATTTTTTTTTTTTTAAGAAAACTAGAGAGGGTTTAAAATCTTCCTTCAAATTGTAAAAATGAAAGTTTCTTTTTTCTCAGTATCGAGTATCTAATAAATAACCCCTCCCCCATTTACATGCAAAGCATTTGCTCAAATTATACCCTTCTATTTTTCTCCCTATCTAAAAAAGAAAATAAAACTCAAATGAAGAAATTTTTCAGTGGGACTACAATTTCAGCCATCTCCTGATTCTTTTTAATATTTAGGTCAAGCCTAAAGAAAATCCTCTTTACTTTTTATTCATCGTTATGACGCGGAGCTCTGTTCAGGGCCCGCCCAGGATTTCTGAGCCTCAAGATTTATTTTGAAAAAGAGGCCTTCACCATTTTCAGAATAGAATATTAAAAAATGGAAATGGGGAGATTCGCTGTCTTGATCTCGTATCACCACCATTTGCAATCTCTCTTCTTGCTTACTCTACTCAACTGCTTGAATGAGCCTTCTACCCAATTTTTACTTAAAAAACAAAATCCGAAATTGAAATCCAGGATTTGAATTCCCTATCAACAAAATCCGGATTCTACCTAATAGTACTTTTAATCCCGATTTTCTGATAGGTCATTCAGATGATTATATCCTTTCTTCTCCTACAAGCTTATCTCACGCTCCTCCTCTGTCTTGATCTCTTATCCCCGCCATTAGCAATATCTCTTCTTGCTTACTCCGCTCAACTGCTTGAATGAGCTGAAACTCCCCTTGAACCTCTTCTATTAACTCTGATCCGCTCATATTCTTCTCTGTAAAAGCTCTTCTACATCTCTTTCTCCAAATACAAAAAACAAAGAGCATAGAGATCTATCTTAGTTGAGCTCCTTCCTCCCCTTCTCTAACAGATCTGAACATTTTAGTCTTTTGTAGCCTGATCGGCTACGCCTAAAAATAAACAGATCTGAACATTTCATAGAAGGAAGTAGAATGCTCAATATCTGAAAGAATCTCACTCGATTAATCCCAATGATACTCCACAAAACCACACTCTCCTGCTAAATGATTCACCGTTTTTAGAGCGCTGCAAAAGAGATGGCATCTGTTTGACAATAAAAGTTCCTTTTTTTGATCAGATTATCTTGTGTGAGAATCTTGTTCTGGTTGAATAACCAGATGAATTATCTTTATCCTAAGTGGTAATTCACCTGTCAAATTGTTTTTAAAGGATTTGAGGCATGGATCCCCATCAGAAGTGTTTTGTAAGCACTTTTGGTGATGAATCTGCTATTCTCACTCCATCTCTACCTTACCATATCTGACTGTTGTGTCATATTGAGATCTGGCACCATTTTTTGAAGGATTAAGAACTCGTGAACATGTAGATTGGCTGTGATCTCCCTAAAACTCTCCTTTAAAGTTTCAAGGTTTTTAAACTGTCATAGAGCCTCTTGCATCAATTGCATAAGTGAATAAAGAAGGCATAAACTGGGCCCTGGCCCTTACCGCTAGTTTCTATGCCATCAACTGGCCTTGTTACCATTTCCAACTACAAACTCAGTGCCTGTGAGAGAGAAAAGTATCAACTTTTTTATTTCTCTTCAAAAATAAGAGTCTTTTTTTTTTTACTTTTATCTTACTTCTAAATTCAGGCTGCTCACTAGCTGCTTCCATGGCAGCCACTCTTCTTCACTAAAGAACTTCCACAGCACTTTAACATCATGGCATCATTGGAAGTTTCCAAGTTGAATACTCCTAGCCCCCCTCTTTCTTTAGGTCTACAAACTTTTTTCAAACTATTGAATTATATCCAATTTCCTTATTGCCTTCCAAAGATTTTTTTTTATTTCTTTTATTACCTATTTGGAAAAAATCTGAAGACAGAGAGGTAGCAGACTGATAGAAAGCTTAGTACTGAGTTTAAAAACACCAATTCCCCACAATACTCAGTAAAGCTCCTTGCTAGCCTTGCAATCTTTTCTCAAATTTTTCAATAGTTCTATGTACTCCTCTCGTCTTGGTTTTTTACGATGGCATGGATACCCCAAACATTTGAGTGGAATTAATGCTCAAGGATAACCCAGTTCCAATGCAATGGCTTGAGAATCAGGGTGGTATGCAGGAATTATGCAGAAACTAGATTTATCAAATTGATCTTTAATTCAGAGCTGTTTTCGAATGTGTTTAGCAGGAATTTCAATCTTCTCTGCGGCTCTAGCTTGATTACGAAAGCTGAGTCATATGCATAAAAAATAGAGATATTAGTATGCTAAATTGGTTTTTCATAAAAACTCGGTCTTTCCATCTTCTCAGCAACTTAGGCCAATGGATCCATGGCCAAAATAAAGAGGTGTTGGGCAATGGATCTCCTTGTCCCACCCCTCTCTTTAATGAATGGTTTTACCAGGTAATCCATTAAGTATTATTTTGGTTGTGCCTTTAAGAATGTATTATTTTGTCCACTAAATCCAGCAGCCATTAATTCCCCTTTTTCTAATACTTGCAATAGAAATTTTCAAGAGATTGTATCAAAATTCTATTGTACGCCTGCTTTGAAACATAAAAGAGGTTTCTTTGAGTAATTTGCTTTGTGTGCCACTTCTCTGGCATATAAAAAGTATTCAGGTATATTTCACCCTTGTAAAAGACCCAACTAATTGGGTAAAACCAATTTATTTATCACTCTTTTTAATCTGTTTTCCAAAAATTTTGAAACTACTTTTTGTAAATAAGTTATTAGATTTATTGTTCTGAATTCTTTTGCATGATATTGCTCCTTTTTTGGGGATCAAAGCAATGTGTGAAACTGAAAATTCTTCAAGTCCGGATTGTAATTTAATTATTTCTAATTATCTGCAATTTTTCATCTCTTAAAAAATGCCAATATTTCTACAACAAAACCATATGTACCACAGGTGAATTATTATTTTTGCACTTTTTTACAACAAAATCTTATTCTTCAATTTTAAGCTCTTCATTTAATACTAATAAGGTAATTCCTCTTGAAAAATCTGAGCCACATCAAAAGTGGTTGTATTTCCTACCTTGTTGGATTCAGTTAATTAGGGATTTATAAAAGTTTAAAAAGTATTGTTGCCTTATCTTTATGATGTGATTCCTCTAAGTTGGTTACTGGGTTTATCAAAGTTGGTATCATTAATTTATTTTCTTCACAGTTTCATACCTGTGAAAAAATTTAGTATTACAATCTCCTTCCTTCATCCACTTAAATTTGGCCCTTTGTTGCTAATAATACTGTTCTTTTTCTTTTGTTTTTAAATCTGAAATTTTTGTTTTTATCAATATTTTAACCAATTTTTTAAGTCTGTTAAAGACTGCTTTTCTTATTTATTTTCCAATCAATTTAATATTTTTTGATGTTTCTTTATATTTTCTTGTGTTTCTATTTTTTTGTTCCTTTGGTGCAATTTTATCCCCAATGAAGAAAATTTTGCATGAAATTCTTTTAGTGACGTGGATTGATTAGAGCTAATTGAGGCTATAAGAATAAGATCCCCATTATTATCCAAGATACTGATTTTTCCTCTAACCTTACCAATTATTTACGATCTTTCTTTTCTTGCTTTAATTGGGGTCCATAGAATCCAGTTAAATTAATTTTTCTACCATCCCATTTGCAAGAGTTGTATTGTAATTGAGTATTTGGATTTTTTACTCTCTGATAAGACAAAATAAATTCTCAGATCAGGCCAAAATTATTTCCCCATATGCACCAATTGAATCTAATGTGACAAATTCACTCAATCTGTTTTTCATAATCCCTTTATAAATTTCTTTAGAGTAATCTTTGAGTTTAGATTCTTGCAATCAAACTAAAATCAGGTCTTTCACTAGTAAGATTGTCTCAAACTTCTTTTCTTTTATTTATCTAATTCAAACCCCTTATATTCATATAACTAAATCATATCTAACAAATTCATGACTGGAGCAAAAGACGCCCCGTGGTCCCACCCACAAGCACTGTCCCACCCACGAGCGCGGTAAACTTGACGTGCAAGTGCGGAGATGGAGGAATCACGACTCAAGTGGAACGACTAAGTACGCACCTGATTAAGGAAAGAAGGCTGACGTTGCAACCCATATCTGATTGAAGATTTGATTGGCGAATAGAAAGAAATTTCAGTCACATAAGGTGGCCTCGCTCAGGGGGAAGCAAATTGGGAAACATATTTTAGACATTCACACCTGGTTGTCATCTCTGGACTCCGGAAACCCAAGGATGACTCCCACATATAAAAAAAATCACTACGTGACTGCCAGAAAGGCGATCACAGAGAAAGAAATAAAATAAAATAGAGAGAAGAGAGCTTAGAGAGAGTTCTGTACATTGGCTCATCGCGACACAGTGTGCAGCCACGGGAGTTTGGTTTAGAGTGTACTTTATTCCGATCTCTATGTATCTTGATTTTTTGTTTAGTATTTGCATTATGTATCGTATCGTAACTAAACCCATCTCTAGAGTGAGATGTTTGTAACTTATCAATTAAGTTGTTTTTCTTCTATTTTACTTGTTTCATTGTTGTGATATGTTTTGTGTGATTTAACACTTATTTTGAGTTGTGAAGTGCAATACAATTCTTATTACTTAGGCAAATAGGTGAAAGACTAAAAGAGAAGTCAAAAGCTAAACTCACGATCAGACTTAGACCGACCGGGCACGGGAGTAAGGAATACCACAGAGCCCAAATTGTTCACATCTTTTGGTCTAGCAGTTACTCGGGTGTGTGGACACATCGATAATTTTTCAAACTTTTTTTGTAACAAGGTAGAGGAGAAGACTAGATCAAAGCAATTAATTTTATTTCAAATTTCCCGTTAATTTTTTTTATTTTTATTTTAGTGGCCATTAAAAATATAACAAATAAGTTTTAAAGTTTATTACTAGTCTTTGAAATTGAAAAAACAGATTATCATAATAAAATAGTTCATATACTAAGTTTTTGCCTTAACTCAAAGATGAAACAATTATACTTTTAAAATATGGAGATCAATTTCTTTTAATCTAATATATATATATATATATATATATATATATATATATATATATAAGGATTAAATGTTTGAATAAATATTCATGGACTGGATGACAATTCTATCATAGTACACAAGATAGATGGTGCGTTTATTTCAATAACAAAATATTTTGTTTAATATTGCAAACAATAAAATATTTTCTAGTTTCTAAGGGGTCAATAACGGTAAATAACTTATCCTCCACTTTTAACCTTTACTTGTCTTCCTTAACATTTGGGTGCATAAAAAAATTACTTCTTTAACAACAATAAAAAAATTATCGTTCCCCACTTGGGATAAACGTGAACTATTTGACTTAATCAACCATGTTTAATACTTGTTCATTTCCCATTGGTCATAAACACGGGGAATTTGTGGGGATAAGAATTAAGTAGGGGATAAACAACCTTTGGACCTCTCCAAAAATTTAATCAGAATCACTTGCGTGAAGAAGAAGCTAAAAAATACTTCTAAAGAAGATGCCTTGATCTCAAAAATCAGAATAGTAATGGAAGAAAACATAGGAAGAAATCACGAATAACACAGCAGTGATCACTAATTAATGAATAAAATTAGTAAATTATATCCATCGACATTTTTCAAAGATATATATATATATATATATATATATATATTCTCTGGAAAAATAGAAATTAGACAGAGTTACATTTATGGTACCTTAAATCAAGGGGAAAGGATGAAGCTTTTCTTACGGTAGGATTGCTCAACAACAATTGATACCAACATTTCTTGAGTTTTAGTCTTAGTGGAGAAGATGTTTTATGAGGAGACGCATGTATTGACATTACAACAATTGTGTATATGGTGTTTATCGAAAAAAGTTAGAAGTTGACTTTAATGACACTTTTGTAAATAGCCCTTGATCGAAACTGAAATAACATTTCTCATTAAAACATTTTGCAAAAGAAACCTACTTTGTATCTTTTTAATTTTTTTTCTTTGATACAGCACAATAAACCAACCTATTGTGTTGGTATATTGAAAGAATAATTAAACTTTGATGTCGAAATCTGGCTTTTATGCAATTTAGCACCCGCTTCTACCTGTTTTATGCTATTTCGCCCCTCTCAACTCGCAATCTACCTGTTTTAGATTTGTGTGTTCTCTTTGGATTTGTTTCACTCTAGCTTGTTCACTCTTACTTAATAAGGGTCGCTTTTGGTCGCTCAAGACAAATCACCCTCTGATTGTGCTGAATATCAATATTGCAAGCTCTTTGCAATCTGAATTTAATTTTGATTTACATGATGTTTAGATTCAGTCTCCTGCAAACGAAGATTCAAAAGTCTTGAAACAAATGAGCATACAAATGGCTCATGCCATGTACGGAGAATAATAAGCTTATGCTCTGTTTTTAGTTCGGGCTAGTAGCTGCTTTCCTCCCATTACTGGAGAGATTTTAGCAAGTCAAAGATCAAGTCTTTAATTTCAGCTTGAAGAAGTTAATACAATTTTCAGCTTGAAGACTTCAGCTTGCTAATACAATATTGTGCAGGGAATTAATATTTCGGTTTTTGGACCTGTTTTGTATTTGGTTAATTTAATCAGAAAGAACAAGCATCATTTCTACTATTTTTGCAAGATTAGAAGCTTCCTTGTTATTGTCAGTCCAAAGAAACATCTCCGGCTTGCCAATTGTGTGTAGTTTCGCAAATTTCAGCAAATTTGGTGGTTTATTGTGATTTTGACAATTTGGTGTGGGAATTTAGTGTGGTTTGTGTGGTATAGCAATCTTTTGGGTTTTATGCAAATTTGCTTGAATCACCTCTTCGCAAACTACACTTTCACAAAAGAGACATGGCATAAAACATGCGGAAAATTTTACAAAGTACCACCGCAAAATTTAGACTGTCCGGTGGACGTTCAAACATTTGGAAAATGACATGAAAAAAGAATGGTATAATCTCAGCTATATGTGAAATCATGATCTTTAGAAACATTAAATACGATTATTTGAAGATTATTGATGAAGCCTCACAAGCTTGGAAAAGATGGCGGATGGAATCTGGAAGGATAAAAAATCGATAAGCAACCTTGCTTGCAAGGCAATGCGTAGACTAATTTTTTTCTTAGTTTTTTTAGTTTCGCAATGGAATGCTAGTAGGATTAGGCTTCCAAACCCTTGTTCAAGGGAAGGTTGATTGCAAGTAATCTTTGTAGCTTCTTTTATTCAAATTTTAATGAAAGTCTCAGTAGCCTAATCGGCTACATTTAAAAAAAAAAAAAATTCTTTGATGTCATCTCATTTCTCACAGAGGTGTTATGACATCATAGATGGTATAAATAAAAAAACTATGATATCATAGTGTAAATACAAAAATAGAGCATTTATTATGCCCTCTCGTTTTCTCACAAAAATGTCATATAAGTTACCATGACATCACATGGGGCATAAATACAAAAATCATGACATCATAGGGGGGGTAAATACAAAATCATGACATCATGGGGGGTATAATTGCAAAAAATATGACATCATAGGGTCCAATGATGATGTATATGACGTTTTTGTGGGGAAATGAGGGGGCAAATTATATTTTTCCATACAAAAATCATGATATCATAGAGATGTATAAATATAAAAATCATAATATCATTGGGTTAAATGATGATGTATATGATATTCTCTTGAGCAAGTTATAATTTTTCTTAAACTTTTACTTAAGAGATACGGAGAGACAAATTAAGGGAAAGCACAAATAGTTGTTTAGCGCCTGCGCCAAAATTTCGTAAACATTTTTTTCTTCTAAATCTTAATTCTTATAGCGATATTGCTAACCAATTTATCATTAATTTTAACTTCATGCATTAATGCAACAGATTTTTGAATGTTTTCTCAAAGTAGGACTTAAAACATATAAAGCTGTTGAGAAAATTGTTTCAAAGCCTAGATTCACAAAAATCCCTCGGGCCAGTAAAAGCCCAGTCCAGAGGCCCAGTTTCCACTGAAGATACAAAATAAAACAAAAACGCAGGGGGAATAAGAAAAAGAGAGCACTAAATATCAGAAGCAGTGAAACTTCGCATTATTTCTCGTACATTCTCTCCGGTGTAGTCTCTCCACAATACTCTCTCCGATCACTCCCTCACTTTACAAAACAAACCCTCGCCGTCGGATCACCGCCTCCCCAACAATTTCAATCAATCAATCGATATATTTTACTGCTCTTCAAATTCATCAAACAGTTAAAATTCCTCCTCAGTTCATCCAAAATTCACCAATTTCTCACTCCCAAATCCTACTCTCAAACCCACAAAACATACATATACATATTCATTCCAAACTCACAATTCCCCTCATACAATCGTTACCCAACACTCAAACAATCCTTCCAACACCAAATCACCAAAACCCAAAACCCAAAACCCAAAACACCCAAATTATTCTAACTGACCATGTCGCAAGACGGGTCCACCGTGGACTCACCGTGCCGTAAAACCGGTCTACTCCGCGACCAAGTCCAGCTCTCAAACTGTAAATCCAATTCCAACCGCTACGAAATCATACCGATTCCTGATAAACTCTCCTTCGAAAAAGGTTTTTTTGCAGTGATTCGCGCACGTCAGTTGCTCGCGCAGAAGAATGATGGGTTGATTATGGTTGGAGTGGCCGGCCCATCAGGCGCGGGCAAGACTGTTTTTACGGAGAAAATTGTGAATTTTATGCGGAGTGTGGTTGTTATTTGATGGATAATTATCATGATGTGGGCAGGATTATCGACGGAAATTTCGACGGTAGGGTAAAGTTAATATTTTATTAATGATATTAAATTTAATGTATATTAATAATTGATAGAAGTATAAAGTTGATATATATTATTGAATGATGACAGTCTAATTCTTTATATAATATTAGTAATATTAAGTTTAGTACATTATATATTAATAATTGGTTAAAGTTTAAATTTAACATATATTAATAATTGATGAAGAGTTCTATATATTAATGATATCAAATTTCATACCGATGAAAGTCTAACTTTGATATATATTATTAGTATTTTAATTTAATAATTGATGAAAGTCAAAATTTAATATACATTAATAATATCAAATTTAATATATATCAATAATTGCTGAAAGTACAAATTTAATCATTTAACAACATTTGGCAGATCCAAGATTAACAGACTACGACACACTTTTAGAAAACATAAAAGGACTCAAAGACGGCAAATCAGTCCAAGTCCCCATTTATGACTTCAAAACCAGCAGCCGCTCCGGCTACAGGCAATCCCTCCTCCCTTACATTTTCCACATATACCCCTGTAAATTTCTCTAATTTGCTTTCAATCCAGGACGGTGGAGGTGCCGAGCTCAAGGATTGTGATAATCGAGGGCATTTACTCGCTGAGCGAGAAGCTGAGGCCGTTGCTGGACCGGCAGGGTCCACTTTGACTTGGTCAA
Organism: Juncus inflexus; assembly: GCA_024447665.1. Taxonomy (NCBI): domain Eukaryota; kingdom Viridiplantae; phylum Streptophyta; class Magnoliopsida; order Poales; family Juncaceae; genus Juncus; species Juncus inflexus. The sequence continues at coordinate 12,786,901 of JAJHPC010000007.1, read as the reverse complement.
ACACATCTTGAGGGATATTCAGAGGGCTGGTCAAGAACCTGAGGAGATCATCCAGCAGATTTCAGAGACGGTTCAAAAATTAAAAATAATTTATTATATATATATATATATTTTTTTTTTTTTGACCAGGTCTATCCGATGTATAAAGCAGTAATTAATTAATTTATTTCTATTATTATTATTATTAATCTTAATATTATTATTTATTTATTTTATTATTATTATTATTTATTTATTTATTTATTTATATTTATTAATTTTTATTTTGGCCAGGTCTATCCAATGTACAAAGCATTCATCGAACCAGATCTACAAACGGCTCATATAAAAATCGTCAACAAATTCAACCCTTTTTCTGGATTCCAAAACCCCACTTACATCCTAAAGGTCCCCTCTTTATCTTCCTTGACATAATTAATTTCCCAACTAAATTTCTTTTTTTTATTTTATTTTTATGTTTTATTCAGTCGCCAAAACCGCTAAAGGCCGAGCAAATAAAAGCGGTTTTGCCGAAAGAGCATAAAGCGAGTTGAGAAGAAACTCATGATATTTATTTGTTGCCACCTGGCGAGGATCCGGAAGCCCGCCACTCTTATCCCAGGATGCGGAATTGGGAAGGCAAATATAATCTCATGTTTGAGGTCCTAATAAAAAAAAAAAGTTAATTAATTATCCTTTTTTTCTTTAAGTTTTGTAGTTGCCTTATAAAAAATTCAAATATCGTATTTGCCCATCCAAAACTACAAATATTAAATTTACTCTTACAATATATAATATACATTATATTTATTACTTACTCCTCTAAAATGAAAATATCAAATTTATATTCTCAAAATTCAAAATATATATTATTTACCCTTCCAAAACAAAAAAAACAAAAAACTTTGTCCATCTCCGAATTTGATATGTTTTAGAATTTGCAAAGATTAAATTTAGTATTCACATTTTGAGAGGGATAAACATGACATATTTTGACTTTCGAAACGTAAAGACAACATTTTTCATTTGTGAAGGCTAACTACAAAATCCCCCCTAATAATTCATTATTTATCCATTTATTGTAACATTTTGGATTGAAGGAGTGGGTGACGGACAGTCCATTCATAATCTCGCCTTGAATAATATTCGAGGTGAGCGTGAAGCTTTTTTGCAAATTTCCCAAAAAAAATAAATAAATTAAGCACTAAGTAAAGGAAGCAAATTATTAAATTGATTGGCTCGAGCAACTCAACCGCCACTACATCTAGTTAGTTGGGAAAAAAGCAATAATTTGTCATTCTTTTTACTTAATTAATAATTTTATAGGTACAAGGAAGAGATAAAGTATATGTGAAATTTGTAGCGCAGCAATTAGGACTGGACGGATCTTACATTCCATGTAGTTGCATCAAACAAATCCAACTTGAAAAACTCGTTAATGATGTCATGGTAATAAAACAAAAAATTCATCAAGATTACTTAATTTACTTTTAATTATTAATTAATAAATGTATGATGTATAGGCTTTGCCAGACGATTTGAAAACGAAACTAAGTATAGAAGACGATTGGGTTACCAGCCCAAGAGAGGCGCTTTCACGTGCCTCAGCTCGCCGGTTCGCCATGTGCAATAAAAACCTCAAAAGGTACTTAATTAATTATTTATTTGTTTAAAATGTTGTATTAAAATGTTAATTTTTTATTTTTTGGATTTTAGTGGGTTTTCTCATTTGTATCCAACGCAAGGAGATAATAACATGGTGCGGTTGAGTAACCTTACGGAAAGTAATAGGAGATTTGGGTCACGTAATTTGGACTCTCCTTCAATTAATGAAGTAATTATTGTTATTATTATAAGGGAAGTTTTTTAAAAGAACCCTGTGTTTTCTCAAATTTTTAAAATACACCTAACTTTTGGAATATGACAAAAAACTTACTTTGAACTTTTCATTTCCCAAATTTCTAAAAATACATCTAACTTTTCATTTGCAACATATCAAGTAATTATTACATTATTATTAATTATTACTATTTTAATTTTTTTATTAATACATTGACTAATTAATTGATTTGTTTTAAAATGTTGGTATAATGAAGGTATCGGGAGATTTTGACTGATCCTAGCTATGATGGACAATTTGTTCTCATGACAAATCCTCATATCGGAAAACTGGCGTTAATCCTGGTATGTTGTTATATTAAATAATTTTCAATTATTCAAAAGGAAATTAAATAATTATATTTTGACTTTATATTTTGATATTTTTCAGATGATGAAGAGTCGAGCCAGTGCTTTCTTGACGGCCTCATAATTAGAAGTTTAAGCATCTGGTATATATTTTTTCTTTTTTATTTATTTAAATTATTATTTTTTAACTTTTATTTATTTGAAACTTATACATTTTAATTTGTATATATTTATAGTACTTCAAACTGGCGATGCACTCAAACTCTCGACGAATACTTAGCCAAAAGAAACATCATGGGCATTTGTAACTACCATAAATCGTTCTTTCCCTTATTATATATCATCATCATTATTATTATTATTATTATTATTATTATTATTATTATTATTATTATTATTATTATTATTAATAATAATATTATTTATTTATTTTCACTTTCTCTCACTAGATGATGTGGGACACACGAGCAATTACGCGCAGATTAAGACAAGACGGTAGTTTAATCGGTGTATTAAGCACTGATGAATCAAAAACTGATAATGAGCTTTTACAAGTGGCCCAAACTTCGAAAATTATCGTAATTAATTAATTAATATTAATCTTAATCATATTAAATACTTAATACTCGACCTTATTTTTAATAACTTTTTTACATTTTTCATTTTATTTTTTGTAGGTATGGATTTAATAAGTGGGGTTTCATGTAAAGAGCCATATGAATGGACAGATAAAACCGACTTAGAATGGGAATTCAAAAGAGACAAGAATTCGACCGAACAATTTCACGTAAACCCTCTTAATGAATTTATTTATAGGATAAATGCACGTTTAGTCCCTGTACTTTAATTTGATTGAATTGGATTACAATCAGTAGCACAAGGACCAAATCACAATCCAATCAAAGCACAGGTACCAACCGTGCAACTATCCCTTAATAATAATTTATTAGTTCCCTCTCTTTCCTTCCCTAATTTGAAGAAAATCTACAACAAATTATCTGTACTAAGCACACACAATTCTCTAAACTAAGGGACCGAAAAGTTTAAATCAGAAGTTACAAGCACCAAATTCCAATCCAACTAAACCACACACGAACCAGCCAACCATCCATTCATCCCATTTCTTTATTCCCAATATAATTCCTAACTTTTTAGCACAGGTTGTAGCATACGATTTCAGCATAAAGCACAACATCCTTCGCCGCCTATCCTCCTACGGATGCAAAATTACCGTCGTGCCCTCCACATTCCCATCCTCAGAAACATTAAAATTGAACCCAGCCGGAGTCCTCTTCAGCAACGGGCCCGGGGATCCTTCAGCCGTGCCTTACGCCGTCGAGACCGTCAGGGGTATAATCGGAAAGGCGCCGGTTTTCGGGATCTGCATGGGGCATCAGCTGATTGGTCAAGCATTAGGTGGAAAAACGTTCAAGATAAAGTTCGGGCATCACGGGGAGAATCATCCTGTTAAGGATATGAGATCTGGACGCGTCGATATCAGCGCTCAGGTAAGTTGTTTTATGCCAAAGTTGCAGAAGACCCCTGCATTATCCCTAAATTGCAAAAAGGCCCCTCCATTTTGCCTAAATTGCAAAAAAGCTCTTACATTACTAGAGATTTCAAAAAAATCCCCTCTATTCTTCAAAATAGAGGGTTTTTTTTTTCAATTTAGACATAATGTAGGGGCTTTTTTTGCAATTTAAGCATAATGTAGGGGCTTCTATTTTGCAAGTTCTCCAAAACAAAAGGGAAATTTGCAAAATTACCGTCGTACCCTCATCTAGAACATCCCCAATGCCGGCCCAATCAGCTGGTGCCCCATGCAAAATTACCGTCGTACCCTCCACCTTCCCATCATCAGTAATGGGTCGGGTGACCAATCAGCTGTCCCTTACGCCGTCGAGATCGTCAGGGGCATAATCGGAAAGGCACCGGTGTTCGGGATCTGCATGGGGCATCAGTTGATTGGTCAAGCTTTTGGCGGGAAGACTTTTAAAATGAAGTTTGGCCACCCCGGAGGCAATCATCCTGTTAAGGATATGAGATCTGGATGCGTCGATATTAGCGCACAGGTAAAGAAAGTGGAGTTTTGTAAAGAGGACCGTATGTAATGTCTAAATTACAAAGAAGCCCCTACATTATTGGAAATTGCAAAAAAAAACTCCTCTATTAAAAAAAAATATTACAAAAAGTTTCCTCCTTTCAATAAAACATAGGGACTTTTTTTGCAATTTTCAATAAAACATAGGGGCTTTTTGCAATTTTCAATACCCAGTAGGGATGGTGATTGAGAGATGAGACTTGCGAATGGTTGGATTTCTTATGTACTATTGATGTTTTCAATTTTTATGAAAATATTTTTTTGTTTTATTGATTGAGTACTGAAATGAGAACTATTGGTATTTTTTGTGGGGGTGCAGAATACGCGGTAGACCCGGAGTCGCTTCCGGTTGGAGTGAAGGTGACGCACGTGAACCTGAACTACGCGAGCTGTGCTGGTTTAATTTACGAAGAGATGAAGCTGATGTCTCTTCAGTACCATCCTGAGTCATCTCCTGGGCCTCATGACTCCAATCTCGGTACTTAAACTTTTAATTTGTTGTTAATAGTATTATGTGAATGGACCGAGAAAACTGACTCGGAATGGGAGTTCAAAAGAGACAAAAATTCAACCAAACAATTTCACGTAATCCACCTAATTAATATATTTATAGGATCATCACAAACCACACGAATCAACTAACCATCCATTCATCCCATTTATCTATTCCCACATCACCGCCTCTCCTCTTACGGCTGCAAAATTACCTTTGTACCCTCCACTTTCCCCGCCTACTCCGCTCTACCCCTCAAGCCTGACGGAGTCCTCTTCAGCAACGTTGCCGGCGACCCCTCAGCGGTGCCTTATGCCGTCGAGACTGTCAGGGGCATAATCGGAAAGGCCCCAGTGTTCGGGATATGCATGGGGCATCAGATGATTGGACAAGCTTTAGGTGGCAAGACTTTTAAGATGAAGTTTGGGCATCATGGTGGGAACCATCCGGTCAGGGATGTGAGATCTGGAAGAGTGGATATTAGTGCACAGGTAAAGAAATGAAAGGGACTTTGTGAGAAGGTCCCTGGATTATTTTAAATTGTGAAAAAGCCCCCGCATTCTTCAAAAATAAAAAAAAATGAAATAGTTCCTAGTGTTAAGATAACACTGTTAAGAGTGGATTTAACGGTTGGTACTATTTTTTGAATTTTTGAAGAATGGAAGGACTTTTTTGCAATTTTAGATAATGCAAGGACTTTTTTCCAATTCTGGTGTATTCTAATTTGCAAGGGTTCTGGTATAAATATCCCTAAGAAGAAAGGAATGTTTAATTGTTTTTTTTGTGAGGGATTGAAATGAGAATGTTGGGTTTTTTTTGGGCGTGCAGAACCAGAACCACAATTACGCTTCCGGAAGGAGTGAAGGTGACGCACGTGAACCTGAACGACGTCAGCTGTGCTGGTCTCCTTTACCAAGACATGAAGCTGATGTCTCTTCAGTACCATCCCGTGTCTTCTCCTGATCCTCACAACTCCGATCTCGGTACTTTAAAGTTTAATTATTATTGTTTATGATATTGTTTGTATTGTTTTGTTGTTTGTGTAAATGTGTTTTTAATGATGGTTTTGTGTTTGTTTTGTAGCGTTTGGGGAGTTTACAGAAATGATGAGGGCAAATAAAGTGTGATTGATTGGAGGAGAGAGAATTGTGTTTGAAACTAGAATGGTGAGATTTTTTGTATGTTATTCATGTTTTTATGAAGATTGTTTCTTTGAGCGTGTAATAAAGTATTAACTAGGAAATAGTGTAATTGTTGCGGTGATAATGATTGAGTTTAAATTGGATATTCCTAAAGTATATCACAAAAAATGTTATTGAACAAGGTACGATTCAAAAATAAAATGAAGCTAGAAATTTATCAGCGCAAAAGTTAATTAAACCAAAAGGGAAAACAAGATAAAAGCAAAGAAAATGCAAAACTATAATAAAGGAGAAGAAAAGGAAATTTCAAACCATAACATTAAAACCAAACTGATTCGTTGTTGCATGTTCATATTTTGTATTCTACATCTACAATCGCATAAGCACTCCATGTCTTGCAAATATATAGAGCGGTATATAGGACATTATTACAAACATCTTATGAAATAATAGTTAATTTCAAATATGGTAAAGTACACATCAAACAAAGAATCCAACAAATCAGATTTTTTAGGCTGTCTAAAATATGATAAATAAAAACATCAAACAACTAAAGAATTCAAGAAATCAGATTTTTAGGCTAACATGGATCTTCCAGATTATGGTTCCGAGGCCAATTTGTAGATCATGGGCAATGGTGTTACTGTTATTTCATAGCGGCATTACTCTAGTTCTTCCCAATCACACAGACCTTCAATGGGACAAACACCAAATTTGATGATATTAAAAACCCGCCGGGTGTGGTAGTTTTCCTCCATGATGCTATCCTGTCGAACTCTTTCTACCAAACTCTTGTTCGGTTTATACCACTCAAAATGCCTGAGGTAATGTAGATAATGAATCCCTAGAGGAAGATCCTTTAACCTCCCACAACTCGCCAAGGTTAGCCTCTCGAGTCTTGTTATTGCCCCTATTTTTATTTCAATTTGATTAAGATGCGGAGCACCATGGATAGCAAATTGCTGGAGCTTAGGTAATGAATTGCCTTCAAAGCACATTTTCTTGCTATCATATGCCCACCAAAGATGAAGGCATAACAAAGAGGGGATCTCTTGCAAATAGGAAAATGTAACTATATCCAACCCGGAATTCATAAGTTCTAATTTGACAAGATTCTTATGGTGTTGGAGCAACGGAAAAAATCGAGTTAATGACTCCCTCTCCAGCTCCCCAGTGATGTGAAGTTTCCCGAGAGAGACAGATGGATTGAGAATACTGAGATTCATTTCTTCCCCATGTGTTGCCTTAATAGCTAGGTTGAAAAGATTACTCAAGTTGTCTATAGCCATAAATATGTTTGTGCATTGTTTACTTCTTATATTTAGCAAATTCAATTTTCTCAGCTCCACGAAGATTCCGATTTCTTCTAATAATGCATTGGTGGCACTAATACCACTAAGAGTTTGTAAATTCTTTAGACGGCATATACCCTTTGGTGCCACCATACCTATAATTTCGTCGAATTCGTCTATCTCTGTCCCCATTGGCAGAACATATAGATGTCGCAGTTTCTGAGTGTTGTTAGCTTCTTTGGAAGATCAAGTAGAGGGCAACGCGCATCCAAGACTTGCAAGTTTTGTAGGTTTTCAATTGAATTTGGAAGTATTTCAACTTTAGTTCCTCTTAATCCTAAAAAATGCAAGTTGAACAATTCGAACACCTTTTTCGGCAATCTCTGAATAGGAACATGTTGTAAATCCAATACTCTTAGAAGCTTAAAGGATCTCAAAACCATGGTGAGTGCTTCCAAATTGATGGGCATGTTGAAAACAAGAAATGAGCGAAGAAGGGATATGTTATTGCTTACTCGTTCAAAATTGCTATTTTGAATACATAACCGATGCACTTCACCTCTGATCTCATTAATTGAACTACCAGGTGCCATACCAAATCTTTCGTCCTTTGATTTTGAAAGAGCTATAACACGAATTATATCATGCATAGTGCATTCCCTCACACGTCCGAATGTATTTCTCGAAACTATTTGTAACAAACACCAAGAAACAAGCTCCCCAAGGTAGTCCTCAGCCAATTCCTCCATGGTTCTTTTTTCTCTTTTCTCAATGTATCCTTCAGCTATCCACAACTTTATTAGGTACTTTCTTCTAATCTTATGATCCTCAGGAAAGATACTACAATATAACAAACAATTTTTGAGATAATACGGAAGCTCCTCGAAGCTTAAATTCAGAATTTATTTACATGATCAATATTTGGGTTTTCTGCTAGTTCATATTCCAGATCTTCACACACCCTCTTCCATTCCCATTCATTTTGTTCCTTGTATGCCAATAGACCGGCTATAGCTAGGATTGCAAGTGGTAAGCCGTCACACCTCTCAGCAATTTTCATGGCCCAATGCCTCAATTCCTCAGGGCAACTACTGCTATCGTTATTTATAAATGCCGTTTTACAGAAGAGATCAAATGAATCATCCCTCCCAAGAGGACTAATCGTAACAACTTTTTGATATGGTGCTAGAAAAGCCACATCACGAATTCCTGTTGTTAGGACAATCCGGCCAACTTTGTTATCTGATGAAAAAGCATCCTTAATAGAATGCCATGAACCAACACTCCACACATCATCCAAGATTATCAAGTATTTCTTACCCTCCAAATAATTTTGGAACTTCTCGACCAAACTCCGATGATCCATGCTCTCAATTCCATCAAGGATACTTTTATTCTTTTTCTCATTTTCTCTTTGAAATTCAAGCAAGATATTTCTGAGCAATTGATCTTTATCCGACGTTTGAGACACAGAAGTCCATGCACAAGCATCAAATGACTTCTTGACAGCCTTGTATACAAGAGTAACTAGAGTTGTCTTCCCCACTCCACCCATCCCCCATACTGCTATCAGCTGTTGTTGCTTCTGTTCATCACACACTAACTCCATTAGCACTCTCTTGTTTTTTTCAATCCCAACAAGATTATCATCCTTAACAAAATGTTCATCATCTGCACTTCTCCAGTTTCCACTAGCTTGTGGAGCTGATCTCTTTACAATGTCATTCATGTCATATCGTTTCGTTCTCTCTTCAATAGCCTTAATCTGAACTCTTATCCGACTAAGCTTTTTGGTTAGCTGATGCCAGATTTTTGCATGCGTGATTTTCTTGATGGTTCTAGTTATACCCCCTTCATTATGGTTGCCGTCTAACTTGTACGTAAATTCATCTAAGATATCTTCAATTTCAAAAGCAACCCCCCTTACTTCCCAGACATAGTTCTTTATGTTCTCGCTTTTTACTCTAAACCTTTCTGATTCACGCAAGAAACCTTGGATGCTCAACAACTCTTCCTTGATATCCCTTATCTCATCATGAAACTGACTCAAAGCTGATGCTTCGACATTTAGGGCTGAAATAACAGCTTTTGTTGCTTCCGCCCCTAAGACAACACCAATTTTTATGAGCAATGAACCTATAATACCTTCTGCCATTTGGATCCCTCCCTGTTCCAAACCCCAAATCCAAATTCTATATTACTTCTTCCTCTCTTATCCTTGCTCCTATATACATACTAACAACACAAGACCAAACATTTCCTACAGATCGAGGCACCAGAGAACAAATTAGCAAATTGTAATAAAAATTATTTAATACAACTTTTTGGTACAATTTTGTAACTTTTTCCTTGGTGTTGGTCATATGAAGATATGATTTATGGTACAAACGCAAGAAAAATATATTTAATACTTTGCTAAAGGGATTTTCTAAATTAAATCAGATCATCACCTTAAGAAGAAGCTCATTCCAGATCCAGACAATCTAACTTAGTCAGAATGTGTAGTTTAGTGATTGCAGAAATCCTAAGGAGAAGAAATTAATACCCTAGATCTTAGTAAAGAACAACATGAGTAAATATACCCTTTGAAAATGGAAATTAGATAACAGTTAGATCATACCTTGAACCTTGCTTTCAGATCAAGAGGAGCAGATAAATCTACTAAGATTTTGCACCAATAATTAGCATCATTTTTTTGGAGATCTAGAGAGAGAGTTCTATTTTTTAATTTTTTGCGTCTTATCTAGAGAGATAGTCTTGTGGATTTACCCTCGCAAACTCACAATTTTAATGGAAGAAGAACAACTTTCTTTTTCTTAATATTTCTTAATATATTTCTTTCTTCTTGTCTCTTACAAAATGAAAATAGGTTCTATTTATAGGCTAAATGGTTCATGCATACATGAATCACATTAAACCCTAACATTATACTCACACAATTATCCAAGTACATGATCCATATTTCTAGATGGTGGATACATGTATTACAATTATCTAGATGAATTTACATAGAAAAAATACAAATATTATTTCTTTTGGCTTGGGGTTATCAACAAATTCCTCCCTTAAGCTCAAGCCTATTCTTCATCCCGATCATCGCCTTACAGTTTTCAAACAACACCGTCGGAAGTGGTTTCATGAATATATCAGCCACTTGGTCATGACTTGCCACATGACTCACTCGCACATCACCTTTCTTCACTTGCTCTCGGATGAAATGAAAACGCACATCAATGTGCTTACTCCTCTCATGATGTGTTGGGTTCTTTGCTAACTCGATTGCGGATTTATTATCGACTCGTATTTCGGTCGCCTCGTGTTGCGTCAGTTTCAACTCGTGCAACAAGTTCCTTAACCAAGTTGCATGGCATACACACCAAGATGCTGCTACGTATTCCGCCTCGCACGTTGATAATGTCACTATTGGTTGTTTCTTTGAGGACCATGTGAATGCCGTATCTCCCATATAAAACACATACCCCGATGTGCTTTTACGATCATCAACATCTCCGCACCAATCGCTATCGGAATATCCCACTAGCTTGAAATCTTCGGCTTTGGAATAGAATAACCCAAATGATTCAGTTCCCCGAATATACCGCAAAATTCTCTTTATCGCTTTTAAATGCGTATAGACCGGCTCCTCCATGAATCGACTTACAACTCCAACACTATAAGAAATGTCCGGTCTTGTGCATGTGAGATAGCGGAGACTCCCAACTAGACTTCGGTATTTGGTCGCATCTACTCGTTCGCCACCATCAAACTTAGAAAGTTTCGCCCCGGTTTCCATCGGTGTCAATACCGGGTTGCAATCTGCCATTTTGTTCCTTTTCAGAATTTCTTTTGCATATGTTTCTTGTGACACAAAAATCCCAGTTTTTCCTTGTCTAACCTCCAGACCAAGGAAATACTTCATCAAGCCCAAATCCGTCATCTCGAACTCCCGAGTCATCACGCTTTTGAACTCCTCTATCATCTCACCATTGTTCCCCATAAAGATGAGGTCATCAACATAAAGAGCGACAAGGAGCAAATTGCTTTCATTCTTTTTTACGTATAGTGCATGCTCGTATGGACATTGAGTAAACCCGTTCTCCTTGAAGTAAGTGTCGATGCGGGTATTCCAAGCTCGAGGTGCTTGTTTCAACCCGTAAAGTGCCTTCTTCAATTTCAACACCTTCTTCTCTTCCCCGATTTTCATGTACCCAGGTGGTTGCTCTACGTACACCTCTTCTTCTAGCACGCCATTCAAAAATGCTGACTTAACATCCATTTGAAAAATTTGCCATTTGAATTGAGCTGCTTGAGCTATGAGAAGGCGAATCGTCTCCATTCTTGCAACTGGGGCAAAGACTTCATCATAGTCTATCCCCGCCTTTTGTCGATAGCCCTTTGCAACTAGCCTTGCCTTGTACCGCTCTATCTCGCCTTGAGCGTTCATCTTCTTTTTGTATACCCATTTTACTCCTATGGGCTGACTTCCTTTTGGCAATTCAACCAACTCCCATTTGACTGGCCACCTCTCCCACGACCAGGTCCTCTACCTCGCCAATTTTGTTGGCTTGACTGTCCTTTCTCCTCATAGTATCCACCTCGACCGCGGCCTCCACCACCGCGATCATTGCTGCGACCTCCACGGCCACGCCCTCTACCACGAAAGTTTTGAGTGTAGAGTGCCTTTTCGTCTTTGATAGGCATCTTGGCTTGCAGCGCTTCGTCAAGCGACTCGTTCTTCTTCTTCTTGCGTTGCTCGTGTGCCTCTAACGACCCAGCGAGATCGTTAGTAGTTAGCTTCTCTAGGTCCTTCGATTCTTCGATGGCGCACACGATATTCTCGAAATTGTCGGTTAGCGATCGTAAAATTTTTTCCACGACCCTCGAGTCCTTTAGAGTTTCACCATTACACTTGAGCTGATTTACCACGGTTTGCACACGTGCGATGTAGTCGGATACACCTTCTGACTCCTTCATCTTCATACACTCCAACTCGCCGCGTAGAGTTTGGAGTCTTACTTGCTTTACTCGGTCGGTTCCCTTGAAAACTTTTTGCAATGTATCCCATGCTTCCTTGCCCGTTACCGCGCTTGCTATCTTTTCAAAATCGACTCGTCAACCGCTTGGAACAGCATGATGTATAACGCTGTCTTGTCATTCATTCGCTTTTGTTTCAACGCCTTGATTTCACTTACTTGTCATATCGTCGGTATTCGCTGGTTCGGTGTAGCCGTTCTCAACTACGTTCCATGCATCTTGGGCCCCGAGTAATGCTCGCATCTGGATGCTCCAGTTGTTGTAGTTAACTCTCGTCAATCGTGGCAGTGACATACCCCCAAACGACATTCTCCCGGATTCGCCATCGGCTCTGATACCAATTTGTGGATTTACCCTCACAAACTCACAATTTTAATGGAAGAAGAACAACTTTCTTTTTCTTAATATTTCTTAATATATTTCTTTCTTCTTGTCTCTTACAAAATGAAAATAGGTTCTATTTATAGGCTAAATGGTTCATGCATACATGAATCACATTAAACCCTAACATTATACTCACACAATTATCCAAGTACATGATCCATATTTCTAGATGGTGGATACATGTATTACAATTATCTAGATGAATTTACATAGAAAAAATACAAATATTATTTCTTTTGGCTTGGCGTTATCAACAAGTCTTTCTTTAACACTTTGCTGAATTTTGTGAGTAGCCCTTGAAAGAAATGTAAATCACATTTTTCATTAACACTTTCTCCAAAACGGCCTTGCTTGATTTTTTTTTCTTTTTATGTGAATAGCCCTTAAGTACTGCATAATTGATTAAACAAAAAATATTAACAGAAATTTAATTCATAATTTCTTACTCTATGTTAATGCACTTTAACAACTAGACTACATGATTACAAGAAAATATATATATTACTCGTGTGATGTAAAAATTACTCTTGTAAAAAAAAATGTATTAAACTTGTTAGCTTAAGGCGGTTGGGAGAGATACCATCAAAATGTCCCTGCTCAAAAAATATAAAAATTGTTTCAAGGCTATATTCAGAAACATCCTTTCGGCCATTGGCCCAGTTAGCAATTAGCATTCCAAAGAGAAAATAAAACAATAATAAATCAGGGGGAATATGAAAAAGTCACTACTAAAAATCAGAAGTGAACTTGAGCATTATTTCTCTTCCACTTCCTCACTCTATAAAACAAACCCTCGCGCCGGATCGCGGCCTCCACCAACCATATGTAACTCTCGCTCAACTTCAATCCATTAAACAGTTAAATTCTTCCTCAATTCATCCAAAATTCACCAATTTCGCTCCCAAGTCCTACTCTCAACCCTCCTTATTCAACAAACCCACAAAACATACAAATACTCATTCCAAACTCTCAATTCCCCTCATACAATCATCACCCAACATAGTCGGTAATTAATAATCAATATTAAATCTAACTCATATATTAAATACTTAATACTTGACCTTATTTCCATAATTCTTTCGTAATATTTTTTTTAGGTGTGGATTTGATAAGTGGGATTTCATGTAAATAGCCGTATGAATGGACCGAGCAAACCGACTCAGAATGGGAGTTCAAAAGAGACAAAAATTCAACCAAACAATTTCATGTAAACCCTAAACCCTAATTAATATATTCATAGGATCATCACAAACCACACGAACCAACTAACCATCCATTCATCCCAGGTGGTGGCATACGTCTTCGTAATCAAGCACAATATCCTCCGCCGCCTCTCCTCCTACGGCTGCAAAATTACCGTCGTACCCTCCAATTTCCCATCCTCAGAAACATTAAAACCGAAGCCAGACGGAGTCCTCTTCAGCAACGGCCCCGGCAACCCCTCGGCGGTGCCTTACGCCGTCGAGACTGTCAGGGGTATAATCAGAAAGGTTGCGGTGTTCGGGATCTGCATGGGGCATCAACTGGTTGGATAGGCTTTGGGCGGGAAGACTTTTAAAATGAAATTTGGCCACCACGGAGGCAATCATCCTGTTAAGGATATGAGATCTGGACACGTCGATATAAGTGCTAAGGTATGGAACAGAGAAATTTGTAAACAAGCCCCTGCATTGCCTAAATTGCAAGAAAGCTCCTACATTATGTCTAAATTGCAAAAAAGAAGAATTTTTTTGTAATTTTCTTAAAAATAGAGGTTGTTTTTTGCAATTTAGACATAATGTAGGGAATTTTTTGCAATTTAGACATAATACAAGAGCTTTGTTTTGCAAATATTAAGTAAAACTTGTTTTTTGTTCGAATAATTTCCCCAAAATTTTTTTTTAATTTTGTGAGGGACTGAAATGAGAACTGTTGGTATTTTTTGTGGGGGTGTACAACCATAACTATGCAGTGGACCCAGAGTCCCTTCCGGAAGGAGTGAAGGTGACGCACGTAAATCTCAACAACGCGAGCTGTGCCGGTTTGGTTTACCAAGATATGAGTTGATGTCTCTTCAGTACCATCCCGTGTCTTCTCCTGGGCCTCACGATTCCGATCTCGGTACGTCAACTTTTAATTTCTTGTTAATATTATTATGATTGTTTGTGTAAATGTGTTTTTGTTGATGATGTTGTGTTTGTTTTGTAGCGTTTGGGGAGTTTATAGAGATGATAAGGGCGAATAAAGTGTGATCGATTGGAGAGGGGATTTCGATTGAAGAAGTTGGGATGGGAACATAGTGTTACAATGGTTGGATCTCCTTATGTATTATTGATATTTTTATGGAAATTGTTTGTTTGATGCGCAATAAAGGATACAATAGGAAATAGTGTGATTCTTGCCTTGAGTTTTTAAGATTTGAGTACCTATAATGACATGGAGTGTGAACTTATGAAAATGCAACATTTTCGAACCTGTTGGGCTGTTAGGCATATTCACTATATTCACGACTCTCATAAACCATAATGAAATAATACTTGAAGAAAGGAGGTTCAGACTCCAATTTGCATTTACCTAACAAAAATCTTATACTTTGTATATACTAGTAGCCCTCTTGAAACTGGGTATTCCCATAACACATCACAGATTGAATAGTTCATGAGCAAGGAAAAGTGCAAAAATTAATTTATGTAACTTAATTTATAGCTACAAAACTTGAACAAAAAACAGCAGCAACATGAAATTATACACACTATAAAATCAAATCCAAAAAATTGATAATCATGTTCATGTTTCTTACGTTTTCACTCATAGAAGCATCCAATACCTTACAAACAAACACAGCAGTTTATAATACATTATTACAAGCATATTATGAAATAATAGTTCAAGTATTCAAATATGTAAAAATACAACACCAAACAACTCAAGAATCCAACAGAGCAAGCAAACACAAGACACCATAGTTCGTAAAATCAAACAAACCCAAAAGGCCATGGAATAACAAAGTTCATGAAAATCAAATAGTTATTAAACCATCAAACAACAGGCAAACTACTGTTGAAAGGAATACATATGCCAACCACTTCCATCCATAATCAGCTAAGGTTCATAGCCTGTCAAATATATATAATGCCAGTCAAGTTAAAATTCTGATTTCCAAAATGAGAAAAAAAGGACTTACACTGAACTGTGTTTATTTCATTGGGTTGTGGCACCTTAATGTGTATCTGGGTCAGGATCCTCATTCATTATTTTGCCCGACCGGGAATCAGCAAATCTGATGACACTGAGAACACGCTTGCGGGCTTCACTGCATTGGTTTTCCAACCTTTCCTTTCTGACCTTCACTATCAAACCCTTGTCTGGATCGAGCCAAATGACTACTTTGAGGTCTGATAAATACTCAAGCCCTCGAGGAATATCCATTAATTCTGGACAATATCCCAATGATATCTCATTCAAATTTTTCATTGCCCCTCTCTTTATTTCAATTTGGTCAAGATGCTCGCCACCAAAAATGTTGAGTTTTTGGAGCTTAGGTAGTGATGTTTCTGGGAAGCACAACCTCTTGCCAACATAGCCATGGATGTTAAGTTCTAACAGAAAAGGGCTCTCCTGCAAATGAAAAATTGTATCTTCATCACAAGTTGGCCCTACTAGATCCAACCTCACAAGCTTCTTATGGTTTTGAAGAGATATGGGCAACTGAGGTAATGGCTCCATGCACTGATCACATAAAAGGAAAAGTTTTTGAAGCGATGAAGGTGGATTGAAAGTACTGAGATTCAGTACCTCTCCATTCTCTGCATGTATAGCCAGACTGGTGAGTTGACACATGTTGCTTATAGCCAAAAATAGTTTTGTGCATTGCTTATTTGTTACATCGCTTAAATACAAGGATCTCAGACCTGTCAAATTTATGATATTTTCTGTTAGGTCATCATCTGCCTTAACACCTTCTAGAGTTTGTAAATCCTTTAAATAGCATATACCATTTGGTGCCACCGCAGAATCAACGTATAGATGTCTCAGCTTTCTGAGTGTTGTGAGTTCCTTCGGAAGACTAAATTCCCAGGAACGTGCATCCAAAACTTGCAAATTTTGTAACCTTCCAATTGCCTTTGGAATTTCTGCAACTTGAGTACCTCTTAATCCGAGAAAATGCAGGTTAAACAAATCGAACACTTCTTTGGGTAATTTCTCGAGAGGAAGATCTTGTAAATCCAATACTCGCAGAAGCTTGAAGGATCTTAAAACCAATGATAGTTTTTCTAAATTGATGTATTTATTGAACACAACGAATGAGCGGAGATGAGATATGTCATCAGTTGCTCGTTCAAAATTCTTATTTTGAATAGATAAACGACGCACGTCACCTACCATCACATTAACTGAACTATCACATACCAAACAAAATCTTTCCTCTTTTGATTTGGAAAGAGCTAAAGCACGAATTATATCATGCATACTGCATTCCTCCACTCTTCCTGTTAGATTTCTCTCAGTTACTTGTAGCAAGCATCGGGAAACAAGCTCTCCAATATAGTCCTCAGCCAATTCCTCCAAAGTTCTTTTTTCCCTTTTCTCAATGAATCCTTCTGCCACCCACAATCTCACCAATCTGTTTCTTTCAATTATATAATCCTCAGGGAAGATACTACAATATAAAATGCAGTTTTTGAGATAAAAAGGAAGCTCCTCGAAGCTTAAATTTAGAATTTTATTTACATAATCAATATTTGGGTTTTCTGCTAGTTCATGTTCTAGATCTTCATAGACCTTCTTCCATTCCCGTTCACTTTGTTCCTTGCAAGCCATTAGACCTGCTAGAGCTAATATAGCAAGTGGTAAACCACGACACCTTTCTACAATTTTCACAACCCAATCACTCAATTCCGGTGGACAAATCTTGCTATCGTTTTTTTCAAATGCTGTTTTACTAAAGAGATCTAATGAATGATCCATCTGAAGAGGTGTAACATCAATTATTTGTTGTTCTCGTGTCAGTAAAGCCACTTCATGTTTTCTTGTTGTTAAAATAATCCGACCAATTTTGCCATCTGATGAAAGGGCGTTCCTAATAGAACGCCACGCATCAACACTCCACATGTCGTCCAAGATTATCAAGTATTTTTTACCTTGCAAATACCTTTGGATCTTTTCAACCAAGCTACGGTGATCCAAACTATCAATTCCGTGGGAGATATTTTCGTTCTGATTTTCTCTTTGAAATTCAAGTAAAATATTTCTTAGCAATTGATCCATATCCCAGGTTTGAGAAACAGTAATCCATACACAAGCATCAAATGACTTCTTGACAGTCTTGTATACCTGAGTAACCAGAGTTGTCTTCCCCACTCCACCCATCCCCCAAACCGATATTATTTTTTGTTCTTTTTTATCATCATTCAACAATTCCATTAGCTTGTTTTTATTTTCCTCAATCCCAATAACATCACCTTCCTTAACAAAATGCTCATCATCAGCAGTTCTCCAACTTGCACCAGCTTGTGGTGCGGCTCTCATTACAATGCCACTGATGTCATACCGTTTCCTTCTTTCTTCGATATCCTTAATCCTGGCTTTTATCCGACTAAGCCTTTTAGTTAGTTGATGCCACGTTTTTATATGCTTTATTTTCTTGATAGTTCTGGTTATAGCACCTTCATTATGCTTCTCATCTAGCTTGTACGTAAATTCATCTATGATATCTTCAATTTCAAAAGCAACCCCCCTTACTTCCCTGACATAGTTCTTTATGTTCTCGCTTTTTTCTCTCAACCTTTCTGATTCACGTAAGAAACCTTGGATGCTCAACAACTCTTCCTTGATATCCCTTATCTCATCACGAAACTGACTCAAAGCTGATGCTTCCCCTTTTAGGGCTGAAATAACAGCTTTTGTTGCTTCCGTCCCTAAGACAACACCAATTTTTATGAGCAATGAACCTATAATACCTTCTGCCATTTGGATCCCTCCCTGTTCCAAACCCCAAATCCAAATTCTATAGTACTTCTTCCTCTCTTATCCTTGCTCCTATATACATACTAACAATACAAGATCAAACATTTCCTACAGATCGAGGCAACAGAGAACAAATTAGCAAATTGTAATAAAAATTATTTAATACAACTTTTTGGTACAATTTTTTAACTTTTTCCTTGGTGTTGGTCATATGAAGATATGATTTACGGTACAAACGCAAGAAAAATATATGTAATACTTTGCTAAAGGGATTTTCCAAATTAAATCAGATCATCACCTTAAGAAGAAGCTTATTCCAGATCCAGACAATCTTAGTCAGAACGTGTAGTTTAGTGATTGAAGAAATCCTAAGGAGAAGAAATTAATACAGTAGATCTTAGTAAAGAACAACATGAGTAAATATACCCTTTGAAAAATGGAAATTAGATAAGAGTTAGATCATACCTTGTCACCTTGCTTTCAGACCAAGAGGAGCAGATAAATCTACTAGGATTTTGCATCAATAATTAGCGCCATATTTTGGAGATCTAGAGAGAGAGTTTTATTTTTTATTTTTTTGCGTCTTATCTAGAGAAATAGTCTTTCTTTAACACTTTGCTGAATTTTTGTGAGTAGCCCTTCAAAGAAATGTAAATCACATTTTTCATTAACACTTTCTGCAAAACGGCCTTGCTTGATTTTTTTTTCTTTTTATGTGAATAGCCCCTTAAGTACTGCATAATTAATTAAACAAAAAATATTAACAGAAATTTAATTCATAATTTCTTACTCCGTGTTAATGCACTTTAACAACTAGACTATCAGTCATTAGCAAAAAAAAAAAAAAAAAAACATTGCAATCGGTAGATCACATGACTACGAAGAAAATATATATATTATTCTTTTGACGTAAAAATTACTCTTGTAAAAATAAAAATGTATTAAACTTGTTAACTCAAGCGGTTGGGAGAGATACCATCAAAATGTATTAAGATTTACCTTAGCTACTCAAAAAAATATAAAAAATTGTTTCAAGGCTATATTCAGAAACATCCTTTGGGCCATTGGCCCAGTTAGCAATTAGCATTCCAGAGAGAAAATAAAACAATAATAAATCAGGGGGAATAGGAAAAAGTCACTACTAAAAATCAGAACAAGTGAACTTGAGCATTATTTCTCGTACACTCTCTCTTTCTCTCGAGTATTCTCTCTTCCACTTCCTCACTCTATAGAACAAACCCTCGCGCCGGATCGCCGCCTCCACCAACCATATGTAACTCTCCCTCAATTTCAATCCATTAAACAGTTAAATTCTTCCTCAATTCATCCAAAATTCACCAATTTCACTCCCAAATCCTACTCTCAACTATGAAATAGTGTAATCGTTGCACTAGTAAGTTAAGTTTATAGTACATTTAATGATATGGGAGCATGAAATTATGGAGATGTAATATTATCAAGCATATTAAATATTACTATTTGAAAGAAAAACCAATTAAACATGCAATATGTTCTTGACTTTCGTAAACCATAATAATGTATAGGAAACAAAATAAAATTATTTACCAGATATCAAAATTCAACAACTTCTCTCTCCTTTTGACGCGTGTCCCATCCGGCCATTTATGTTTTATACTTTATGAAGAAGTCTAAGGTCTTTGTAGCAACATAAATGTGTGGTTGGTGACTCAGCACTCTCTAGTTCAATTCTCTCCCATTCATTTTTTGTTTCTGTTCAATTTTAGTGTTGACATTTTTTTCTCAAAAGTCTTCGATTGCGATTACCCTTTGCTTTAATGGGCGTGCGGGTTTTAATTGTTTTCTTAAAAATCTGAAGAGCCCAATCAAGCTACCGTAACCTGCCTCAACTCATGAAAAAACCAGACCTGTTTCTTTTTTCTTTATTCTATGTTTTGAGGAAAAGTACATGCATTCAATAATCTACCGGTAAAATGAGAAAAGAGAGAGAAAGAGGGTGGTGCTAGAGCTTATGATGAATGGTTTATAACTTACATGTCACATTCTTTAAAAATTAGAAAGCAAATTCATGGTAGCAAAGTTTGTCGGTCCTAGGTTTTTGCATTAATTAGAGATTAAAGGCTAAATATGTATGCCAAAGCTTGTTAGATTAAGCAGTTAGGCACATCTCAAAAAATAGTTAGCACTATTTAAAATATTTTATTTACTATTACCTAGCAAAAGTAAACTATACTTTTTTTGAGACCAGATTATACACTTTCTGAAGGACTTTTGCAAATTAAATCTGATAATCACCTGAAGAAGAAGCTTACTTCCAATCCAGACAATTTGCCTTACTCAGAAAGATTTACATTAGTGATTGAAGATCCTAAGAAGAATCATAGCAAAATAGACAATAAATCTCAGTAAAGAACAACATGAGTAAATATACCCTTTGAAAAATGAAATTAGTTAAGGGTTGGATCATACCCTGCCACCTTGCTTTCAGATCAAGAGGAGCAGATAAATCTTCTAAGATTTGCATCAATAATTAGCACCATTTTTTGGAGATCTAGAGGGAGAGTTTTATTTTTTTGCGTCTTATCTAGAGAGAGAGTCTTTCTTCAACACTTTGCTGAATTTTTGTTAGTAGCCCTTGAAAGAAATGTAAATAACATTTTTCATTAACACTTTCTGCAAAACGGCCTTGTTTGATTTTTTTTCTTTTTATGTGAATAGCCCCTTAAGTACTGCATAATTAATTAAACAAAAAATATTAACAGAAATTTAATTCATAATTTCTTACTCCATGTTAATGCACTTTAACAACTAGACTACCTGTGATTAGCAAAATAAAATAGAGCAAAGAAAAAATATATATTACTCTTGTGATGTAAAAATTACTCTTGTAAAAATAAAAATGTATTAAACTTGTTAGCTTACGCGGTTGGGAGAGATACCATCAAAATGTATTAAGATTTACCTTAGCTACTCAAAAAGATATAAAAATTGTTTCAAGGCTATATTCAGAAACATCCTTTGAGCCATTGGCCCAGTTAGCAATTAGCATTCTAGAGAGAAAATAAAACAATAATAAATCAGGGGGAATAAGAAAAAGTCACTACCCAGTGAACTTGAGCATTATTTCTCGTACGCTCTCTCTTTCTCTGGACTATTCTCTCGTCCACTTCCTCACTCTATAAAACATACCCTCAATTTCAATCCATTAAACAGTTCAATTCTTCCTCAATTCTTCCAAAATTCACCAATGAGCTCGAGGATCGTGATAATCGAGGGCATTTACGCGCTGAGCGAGAGGTTGAGGCCGTTTCTGGACCTGCACGTGTCCGTGACGGGCGGGGTTCACTTTGACCTGGTCAAATGGGTCTTGAGGGATATTCAGAGAGCTGGTCAAGAACCTGAGGAGATCATCCAGCAAATTTCAGAGATGGTTAAAAAATTAAAAATTGAATGCTGTTATTTGTTTTGTTGTTTTTATTTTGATCAGGTTTATCCAATGTATAAAGCATTTATTTATTTATTTCTATCTATCTATTTTTAATATTATTGTTATTTATTCATTTTATTATTATTATTATTATTATTATTATTATTATTATTATTATTATTATTATTTAATTTTCTTTTTAAAAATGAAATAAATTAATGACTTATTTTTATTTATTAATTTTTATTTTGGCCAGGTCTATCCAATGTATAAAGTGTTCATCAAACCAGATCTACAAACGGCTCATATAAAAATCGTCAACAAATTCACTCCTTTTTCTGGATTCCAAAACCCCACTTACATCCTAAAGGTTCTCTCTTTATCTTATTTAACATAATTAATTTTCCAACTAAATTTCTTTTTTTTAATTTATTTTTCAACAGTCGCCAAAACTGCTAAAGGCGGAGCAAATTAAAGCGGTTTTGCCGAAAGAGCTTAAAGAGAGTTGGGAAGAAACTCATGATATTTATTTGTTGCCACCTAGCGAGGATCCGGAAGCCTGCCGGTCTTATCCCAGGATGCGGAATCGCGAAGGCAAATATAATCTCATGTTTGAGGTCCTAATTTAAAAAAAAATAGTTAATTAATTATCCTTTGTTTTTTTTTAATTCAATAAGGCGAAGTTTTGTATTTGCCTTTCCAAAAATTCAAATATCGTATTTGCCCCTCTAAAACTACAAATATTAAATTTACTCTTCCAATATCTAATATATATTATATTTATTACTTACTCCTCTAAAATGAAAATATCAAATTTATATTCCCAAAATTCAAAATATATATTATTTACCCTTCCAAAACAAAAAACTTTGTCCATCTCCGAATTTGATATATTTTAAAATTTGCAAAGATTAAATTTAGTATTCACATTTTGAGAGGGATAAACATGACATATTTGGACTTTAGAAACGTAAAGACAACATTTTTCATTTGCGAAGGCTAACTACAAAATCCCCCCTAATAATTCATTATTTATCCATTTATTGTAACATTTTGGATTGAAGGAGTGGGTGACGGACAGTCCATTCATAATCTCGCCTCGAATAACATTCGAGGTGAGCGTGAGGCTTTTTTGCAAATTTCCCAAAAAAATAAATAAATTAAGCACGAAGTAAAAGAAACAAATTATTAAATCGATTGGCTCGAGCAACTCAACCGCCACTACATCTAGGTAGTTGGGGAAAAAACAATAAATTGTCATTCTTTTTAATTAATTAATAATTTTATAGGTACAAGGAAGAGATAGACTATATGTGAAATTTGTAGCGGAGCAATTAGGGCTGGACGGATCTTACATTCCACGTACTTACATCGAACAAATCCAGCTTGAAAAACTCGTTAATGATGTCATGGTAATAAAACAAAAAAATTCATCAAGATTACTTAATTTACTTTTAATTATTAATTAATAAATGTATAATGTATAGGCTTTGCTAGACAATTTGAAAACGAAACTAAGTATAGAAGACGATTTGGTTACCAGCCCAAGAGAGGCGTTTTTCACGCGCCTCAGCTGGCTTGTTCGTCATGCGCAATAAAAACCTCAAAAGGTACTTAATTAATTATTTATTTGTTTAAAATGTTTTATCAAAATGTCAATTTTTTATTTTTTGGATTTTAGTGGGTTTTCTCATTCGTATTCAACGCAAGGAGATAAGAACATGGTGCAGTTGAATAAACTTACGGAAAGTAATAGGAGATTTGGGTCACGTAATTTGGACTCTCCTTCAATTAATCAAGTAATTATTGTTATTATTATAAGGGAAGTTTTTTAAAAGAACCCTTTGTTTTCTCAAATTTTTAAAAATACACCTAACTTTTGGAATATTACAAAATCTTTCTTTGAACTTTTCATTTCCCAAATTTTTAAAAATGCACCTAACTTTTCATTTGCAACTAATCAAGTAATTATTACATTATTATTAATTATTACTATTTTAATTTTTTATTAATACATTGACTAATTAATTGATTTATTTTAAAATGTTGGTATAATGTAGGTATCAGGAGATTTTGACTGATCCTAGCTATGCTGGACAATTTGTTCTCATGACAAATCCTCATATCAGAAACACTGGCGTTAATCCTGGTATGTTGTTATATTAAATAATTTACAATTATTCAGGAAATTAAATAATTATATTTTGACTTTATATTTTGATATTTTTCAGATGATGAAGAGTCGAGTCAGTGCTTTCTTGGTGGCCTCGTGATTGGAAGTTTAAGCATCTGGTATATATTTTTCTTTTTAATTTATTTAAAATATTATTTTTTAACTTTTATTAATTTAAAACTTATACATTTTAATTTATATATATTTATAGTACTTCAAACTGGCAATGCACTGAAACTCTCGACGAATACTTAGCCAAAAGAAACATCATGGGCATTTGTAAGTACCATAAATCGTTCTTTCCCTTATTATATATCATTATCATTATTATTATTAATATTATTTATTTATTTATTTCTACTTTCTCTCACAAGATGATGTGGACACACGAGCAATTACACGCAGATTAAGACAAGACGGTAGTTTAATTGGTGTATTAAGCACGGATGAATCAAAAACTGATAATGAGCTTTTACAAATGGCCCAAACTTGGAAAATAGTCGGTAATTAATTAATTAAGAGAAAAGTCTAATTTTGCCCCCTAAACTATTCAAATAGCTCATTTATGGTCCCTGAACTTTTTATTGGTTTGATTTTGATCCCTCAACTATTCAATAAGTGTAATTTCAGTCCTTCCATCCGTTAAATGCTTATGTGTCCGTTAAATTGACACATAAGCGATGATGTGGCATATGTTTCTAACACATAAGGAAGGATGTGATCATTATTTAAAAAAATGAATATACACCAAAACAATACACTTTTTAAGACCTTTTTTTTTAATTAAATCTTATGAATTATTTAAAAAAATAAATGATTCAAGAAAATTTTTATCATGTCAAATTTTTAAACTAGGGAAAAATTATCGCTTCCAACTCTTCAACATGTCATCCAAAAAGAAAATAGTAGAGATATTAAATATTCTTAACAAAATTATATATTCCAAATAAAAAAAAATCTCAAAATATTTCTCCTAAAATTGACTTAACAAAAACTATAATTTATCATCAAAAAATTACAATTCATCACTCAATAGTCATATTTTTGCTTTAAAAAGTCAATCTAAATCCACTGAACTAGCTTGAGATTCTGTTCTCTTCCGCTTCGCTTCAGCACCCTATTTTTAATTGAAAAAGTTATAAAAAGTTAGTTTATATATTTTGTAGAAGTTCTAATAAATTTCTCAAATTTGCAGGAAATAAAAAAATCAGCTCAAAAAAACCTGAAAAATCAGCTCAAAAATACCCTATATAATCTGAAATTTTAACAAAAAACCTGAAAATTGCTGAAAATTACACAAAATTCTGAAATTTGCTAAAAAGACCCTGAATTTGCTGAAATTTTCAGAATACACTGAAAAGACTGAATTTTGCTGAAATTTCTAATAAAACCCTGAAATTTACTTAAAAATCCTGAAATTTGCTAAAAACCCCTGAATTTACAGAAAAGTCCTTCTGTTTGCTGAAATATCCAAAAAAACACTGAATTTTGCAGAAATTCCACAAAAAACCCTGAATTTTGCTGAAATTGCTCAAAAGTACCCGAAATTAACTTACAAACCCTGAAATTTGCTGAAAATTCCACAAAAACCTGAAATTTGCTGAAATTTCTAAAAACTCCGAATTTTGCAGAAATTTCCAAAAAAAATTTCTGCATTTTGCAAAAAACAGTCCTAAAATTTATTAAATAGACCCTGAATTTGTTGAAATTTCACAAAATTTCTGATTTCAACAATTTTGAGGTTTTTAATTTTTTATAAGCTACTTTCGAGCAAATTTGAGAATTATAACATCGTACCTTATTGTTAGGACATGTCACCTTGTTGTGCCCTTGCTTGTGGCAAATGCTACATGTTATGATTTGTCCCATTCTTGTAATTGTACGCCCGCTTGGCTTTGGGACCACCCCTCCCTCCTTTCTCTTATTTTTCTTAGGTCTACCGGGCATTTTTTTGTGAAGCGGAGGTAAAGGACGATCATAATTTGTCTTTGGCCAATCATTTTGACCAACAACTGATTTCAAGAAGTGAGAATATGTCCTTTGATGTAGGATCTTTGTGTACCATGAGGAGACAAAATCCTTTGGCTCTTTCTTCATATCAAATATGGCACAGATAGCGTGAGGGCACGGAATACCGGAAATATTCCATGCCCTACAAGTACAACTGAAATTCTCCATATCAACAACGTATCCATATTCTTTGATTTCATTTTGCCCACCTTTTATCATTTGAACAACTTCATAACCATCTTTACCGTTCCATTGCATTTTACAATCCTTAATTAGTTTTATATTTTTATTCAATTTAGACATGATTCTAGGGCAAATATCATGGTTATACTTGCCACCTTTAAGCGCTAGTGTTGCGATTCTTTCCATCACCATGCATCTTATTTCCTCAAGCATAGTGATGATCGGCTTATGTCTAACATCTAAAATCCATTTATTGAACGACTCGGATAGATGATTATCCACAACATCACACTTCACATTATCATTAAAAAAAGCCCTACACCAATGCTTAGGATTGATTTTCAGAAGATCTGTGGCGGCTTCTTCTGACTCGGCCCGGAGTGAGCCTAAATTCTCTTCAAATTGTGAAAGTGAGTACGACTTTGCACATTGCCAAAGTCTCTTCCTTAGAACACCTCCCTTATGCTTATTTCTCCAATTGGAATATATGTGCCTCACACACATCCGGTGTTCCGCATTGGGTAGATAAAGTTTGATACATTTTTCTAATCCCTACACAAAACTGAAGAGAATAAGTTTCTCAATTAATAAAATAAAAAAAAAATAATGATTTCATTACCTTCTGTTTATCGCTAATCAACGTCCATCCATCACCAGAGCCCATGTTTAGGTCCGCACTTAGCAGTTGTATGAACCACTTCCAATTTTCCGTATTCTCCACATCCACCACCGCCCAAGCAATAGGATACATCTGGTTGTTTCCGTCCCTCCCAACAGCACATAGTATCTCAAATTTGATAGGTCCCTTAGAAAAACATCCATCTAATCCAATCACTTGCCTACATCCGGCTAAAAATCCTTTTTTACACGCATCAAAGCAAATGTACATTCTCCAAAAATATGGATCTCCTGAATCATGCAATCTATTCAAATTAACCCTTATAGTGCTACCTTCATTCGACTTGTTCAACGCCTCACCGTAATCCCAAATTCTCGCATATTCCTCTGCGTAACTTCCTAACTCTTTTTTCATTACTATTAACTTTGCTCTCTTACATTGACTCAAAGAAACTGAAACCAACATTTCATTTCTTATTGTATCTCTCATATCTCTTAATCTCCAACCAGGTTGTGAAACAATTCTTGCTTCATACTTCTTTGCAAGAATCGGTGCCGTGACATGACTACACTTAAAAGAATACAAGCACTTGTGTTCAGAGTTGAGCGATTTAATCATAAAAAGCCCGCTTTGCTTATGTAATGAGGCATACAAATACCAATCACACCCTGGCCATTTGCATACCGCTTTAACCCTCTGCTTATCATTTTTATCAAATTTAATATTTTTCGCGTTTTCAATTGCATAGTTTTTTACTGCCACCCTAAATTCCTCAACTCCGATAAATGTCATACCGAGATAGAAATGGGATAGCTCTTCAACGACTTCTTCTTCACCACTCTCAAAAAAACTATCACACTCGTTAGAATTATCTTCACTGTTGATAGTTTGAATAGAATTATCATCTTCACTCTCTTTCTCCTCTAACGCTTCATCGAAAGATACATCAACCAGAGAATCCAACCCTACTACTCTTTTAGGTGCATTGTCACCCTCTTCATCAACTGCCACATGTTCCACATATATATCAATAAATCCATGATTCTTTGAGTTTGACATCATTTCTCTTACCGATTCATCACAATATAGGTTCACAAAATTACCAATTGCACCTCTATAAAACAGTTTAAAAAATTCATTCAATCCCAATTTCTCTTTTATGATTTGCAGAAGGTCACAATATTTCATTCCAACTATAAAACTACCCAATTTAACAATATTTCCATTCACATACTCCCAATTAGTACCATCAAGCTCAAAATATCCACCGTAAAACAGATTGACCTCAAAATTGTTCATGTGTGCAAGACCTAGAACATAATAAAAACAAATTTGAGAAAAAAAAAGAATGAATCATTTGAAATAATTAAGCCCACTACATCATCAAGGCTAAAGGCAATACTGGAATCTTTACTCTATTGAATTCGGTCATGGTTGAAATCATGAGATACAGAAAGAGATGGATAGAAAATAACAAACCTTAGAAGAGCCACGAGAGGAGATATTTCTATCTAGGGTTTTAGAATTTGGCTTCGCAGGAAAGACTCTTCGTCTTCTGCTGGAGAGATGAAACAGAAAGAGGGAAAACGGAAAAAATAGGAGGGAGAAATGGGAGAATTAATGAATATTTTAATTTTTCCAAATATTAGACATGTCATTTTTTTTAACATGTGTATGTGCCACGTCATCGCTTATGTGTCAATTTAACAGACACATAAGCATATAACGGATGGAAGGATTGAAGTTGCACTTATTGAATAGTTGAGGGATCAAAATCAAACCAATAAAAAGTTCAGGGACCATAAATGAGCTACTTGAATAGTTGAGGGGATAAAATTAGACTTTTCTCATTAATTAATATTAATCTTACTCATATTAAATACTTAATACTCGACCTTATTTCCAAAACTTTTTTACATTTTTCATTTTATTTTTTGTAGGTGTGGATTTAATAAGTGGGGTTTCATTTAAAGAGCCCTATGAATGGACAGAGAAAACCGACTCAGAATGGGAGTTCAAAAGGGGCAAAAATTCAACCGAACAATTTCATGTAAACCCTAATTAATTTCTTACAGGATAAATTCACGTTTAGCCCCTGTACTTCAATTGGGTTGCGATTTAGTCCCATTAATTTATTAATTAATATAATTGACTTACAGGGACTGACCTTGCCTGATTTATCTGATTAGTTTATTAACTCTCTCTCTCTCTCTCTCTCTCTCTCTCTCTCTCTCTCTCTCTCTCTCTCTCTATATATATATATATATATATATATATATATATATATATATATATATATACACACACACACACACACAATTTCCAATAATTATTTAAAATTCTGTAGGTGGTGGCATACGACTTTGGAATCAAGCACAACATACTCCGCCGCCTCTCCTCCTACGGATGCAAAATTACCGTCGTACCCTCCACCTTCCCCGCTTCAGAAACTTTAAAACTGAAGCCAGATGGGATTTTATTCAGCAACGGACCCGGGGATCCTTCAGCTGTCCCTTACGCTATCGAGACCGTCAGGGGTATAATCAGAAAGGCTCCGGTTTTCGGAATATGTATGGGGCATCAGCTGCAAGCATTAGGTGGAAAAACGTTCAAGATGAAGTTCGGGCATCATGGTGGGAATCATCCTGTTAAGGATATGAGATCTGTGTGGATTTACCCTCACAAACTCACAATTTTAATGGAAGAAGAACAACTTTCTTTTTCTTAATTTTTCTTAATATATTTCTTTCTTCTTGTCTCTTACAAAATGAAAATGGGTTCTATTTATAGGCTAAATGGTTCATGCATACATGAATCACATTAAACCCTAACATTATACTCACACAATTATCTAAGTACATGATCCATATTTCTAGATGGTGGATACATGTATTACAATTCTCTAGATGAATTTACATAGCAAAAAAAAAACAAATATTATTTCTTGTGGCTTGGGCTTATCAACAAATTCCTCCCTTAAGCGCAAGCCTATTCTTCATCCCGATCATCGCCTTACAGTTTTCAAACAACGCCGTCGGAAGTGGTTTCGTGAATATGTCAGCCATTTGGTCATGACTTGCCACATGACACACATCACCTTTCTTCACCTGCTCTCGGATGAAATGAAAACGCACATCAATGTGCTTACTCCTCTCATGATGTGTTGGGTTCCTTACTAACTCGATTGCGGATTTATTATCGACTCGTATTTCGGTCGCCTCATGTTGCGTCAGTTTCAACTCGTGCAACAAGTTCCTTAACCAAGTTGCATGGCATACACACCAAGATGCTGCTACGTATTCCGCCTCGCACGTCGATAATGTCACTATTGGTTGTTTCTTTGAGGACCATGTGAATGCCGTGTCTCCCATATAAAACACATACCCCGATGTGCTTTTACGATCATCAACATCTCCGCACCAATCGCTATCGGAATATCCCACTAGCTTGAAATCTTCGGCTTTGGTATAGAATAACCCAAACGATTCAGTTCCCCGAATATACCGCAAAATTCTCTTTATCGCTTTTAAATGCGTATAGACCGGTTCTTCCATGAATCGACTTACAACTCCAATACTATAAGAAATGTCCGGTCTTGTGCATGTGAGATAGCGGAGACTCCCAACTAGACTTCAGTATTTGGTCGCATCTACTTGTTCGCCACCGTCAAACTTAGAAAGTTTTGCCCTGGGTTCCATCGGTGTCAATACCGGGTTGCAATCCGCCATTTTGTTCCTTTTCAGAATTTCTTTTGCATATGTTTCTTGTGACACAAAAATCCCAGTCTTTCCTTGTCTAACCTCCAGACCAAGGAAATACTTCATCAAGCCTAAATCCGTCATCTCGAACTCCCGAGTCATCACGCTTTTGAACTCCTCTATCATCTCACTATTGTTCCCCATAAAGATGAGGTCATCAACATAAAGAGCGACAAGGAGCAAATTGCCTTCATTCTTTTTTACGTATAGTGCATGCTCGTATGGACATTGAGTAAACCCGTTTTCCTTGAAGTAAGTGTCGATGCGGGTATTCCAAGCTCGAGGTGCTTGTTTCAACCCGTAAAGTGCCTTCTTCAATTTCAGCACCTTCTTCTCTTCCCTGATTTTCATGTACCAAGGTGGTTGCTCTACGTACACCTCTTCTTCTAGCACGCCATTCAAAAATGCTGACTTGACGTTCATTTGAGAAATTTGCCATTTGAATTGAGCTGCTTGAGCTATGAGAAGGCGAATCGTCTCCATTCTTGCAACCGGGGCAAAGACTTCATCATAGTCTATCCCCGCCTTTTGTCGATAGCCCTTTGCAACTAGCCTTGCCTTGTACCGCTCTATCTCGCCTTGAGCGTTCATCTTCTTTTTGTATACCCATTTTACTCCTATGGGCTGACTTCCTTTTGGCAATTCAACCAACTCCTAAGTTTGGTTTCGCTCTATTGCTTTTATTTCTTCATTCATGGCTGCTTGTCACTTCTCATTTCGTACCGCTTCCTCAAATGTAATTGTTTCGGCATCCGCCAAAAGACAAATTAAATGTACCTCACTTGTCGAGTCGTATAAATCTTGCATGCTTCGCATCCTTGGTTGTCTTGGCTCATCTTCAACATCAGATGGTACGGGGCTAGTCGGTACAAAGGTTGATGCCGGTGATTCTCCTTTCTCAGCCTCACCTAACTTGGCCTCGTCATGTGTCATCTCATCTTTGTTGTTCCAATCCCACGCGCTCTCTTCATTCACATGTACGTCCCGGCTCACCATAACTTTCCTTCCAATTGGGTCGAAGAGCTTGTATGCCTTTGTTTTCTCGTCATATCCAATGAGCACGAACTTCTTGCTTTTATCGTCGAGCTTAGTCCTCCTTTGATCCGGTACGTGTGCATAGGCCACACTACCGAATACTTTGAAATGTGATACAGTCGGCTTTTGACCACTCCAAGCCTCTTGGGGTGTTATCTCACCTAACTTCGCATGTGGGCATCGGTTTTGTATATACACGGCACATTGTACCGCTTCGGCCCAAAATTCTTTTGGCATACCCTTGCTTTTCAACATCGATCGAACCATGTCGAGGATGGTCCGGTTCTTCCTCTCGGCCACACCATTTTGCTGAGGAGAGTATGGTGCAATCAAGAATCGCTTAATCCCATACTTCTCGCAATAACTCGTGAAAGCGGTTGACATGTACTCCCCGCCTCTATCTGACCGTAACGCCTTGATGTAAATCCTGGTCATCTTCTCGACTAAAATCTTGAACCTTTTGAACACTTCGAGAGCCTCGGATTTTTCCTTCAAAAAATAAACCCATGTCCTCCTTGAATTATCATCAACAAATGTGATGAAATATCTTTTCTCACTGAACGATTTGGGTGTAATTGGGCCACATATGTCAGTATGCACCAACTCGAGAGGTCTTTTTGCTCGGTATTTCGCCTTTTTTCGGAAATGAGATCCTTGCTTGCTTGCCGAATAAACATCCTTCGCAAAACTTGGTGATATAGTCCGTGTCTGGTAGTCCATGGACCATGTTCTTCTTGGCCAACTCCTTTAGGCCACCATAATGAAGGTGACCAAACCTTAGATGCCACAATGCCGATTTGTCCTCCATATCGACTTGTAGACATTTTTCCTGCACATTTCGCAAGTTGAGCTTGTACATGCGATTTTTGGCCATTTCAACTTGTGCTACCAAGCGTCCTTGATTGTCTTTTAATTGTAGTACCCGGTTTTTCATGAATACCGAGTATCCCTTCTCCATGAGTTGTCCCATACTCAAAATATTGCTCTTAAGATTAGGTACGTAATAAACATCCTCGATTGACCCTTCCGTACCACCCTTTTGTAAATAGTGAACCGTACCTTGACCTTTTACTTGGATCTTTGATGCGTCTCCGAACGACACGTGTCCATTTTCAACCTCTCGCATCTCCTTGAATAAGTGCTTGTGCCCGCACATGTGGTTGCTTGCACCGGTGTCGAGGTACCAGCCTGTATCGCCATTGGTGTTGATATCGTTGTATGCCATCATGAGAAACCCATCTTTCATCTCATTCTCCGTGACAAGGTTGGTGTTCTCCTCCACTTTCTTTTCGGCATAGCAAACTTTTGCGTAATGCCCGACCTTGCCGCAATTGTAACACTTGTCGAGTTGCAGTCCTTCGCATAGTGACCGTATTTGCCACACTTATAGCACTCAACATTATAGTGATTTGAGTGGCCACCTCTCCCACGACCCGGGTCCTCTACCTCGCCAATTTTGTTGGCTTGACTGCCCCTTCTCCTCATAGTATCCACCTCGACCGCGGCCTCCACCACCGCGATCATTGCTACGACCTCCACGGCCACGCCCTCTTCCACGAAAGTTTTGAGCGTAGAGTGCCTTTTCGTCTTTGATAGGCATCTTGGCTTGCAGCGCTTCGTCAAGCGACTCGTTCTTCTTCTTCTTGCGTTGCTCGTGTGCCTCTAACGACCCAGCGAGATCGTCAATAGTTAGCTTCTCTAGGTCCTTCGATTCTTCGATGGCGCACACGACATTCTCGAAATTGTCGGTTAGCGACCGTAAAATTTTTTCCACGACCCTCGAGTCGTTTAGAGTTTCACCATTACACTTGAGCTGATTTACCACGGTTTGCACACGTGTGATGTAGTCGGATACACCTTTTGATTCCTTCATCTTCATACACTCCAACTCGCCGCGTAGAGTTTGGAGTCTTACTTGCTTTACTCGGTCGGTTCCCTTGAAAACTTTTTGCAATACATCCCATGCTTCCTTGCCCGTTACCGCGCTTGCGATCTTTTCAAAATCTGACTCGTCAACTGCTTGGAACAGCATGTATAGCGTTGTCTTGTCATTCATTCGCTTTTGTTTCAACGCCTTGATTTCACTTACTGTCATATCGTCGGTATTCTCTAGTTCGGTGTAGCCGTTCTTGACTACGTCCCATGCATCTCGGGCCCCGAGTAATGCTCGCATCTGGATGCTCCAGTTGTTGTAGTTAACTCTCGTCAATCGTGGCAGTGACATACCCCCAAACGACATTCTCCCGGGATTCGCCATCGGCTCTGATGCCAATTTGTGGATTTACCCTCACAAACTCACAATTTTAATGGAAGAAGAACAACTTTCTTTTTCTTAATTTTTCTTAATATATTTCTTTCTTCTTGTCTCTTACAAAATGAAAATGGGTTCTATTTATAGGCTAAATGGTTCATGCATACATGAATCACATTATACTCACACAATTATCTAAGTACATGATCCATATTTCTAGATGGTGGATACATGTATTACAATTCTCTAGATGAATTTACATAGAAAAAAAAACACAAATATTATTTCTTTTGGCTTGGGCTTATCAACAATCTGGACGTGTCGTTATCAGCGCTCAAGTAAGTTGTATTATGCCAAAGTTGCAAAAGACCCCTGCATTATGCCTAAATTGCAAAAAGGACCCTGAGTTATGCCTAAATTGCAAAAAAGCCCCTAAATTATACCTAAATTGCAGAAAAGCACTTACATTACTAGAGATTTCAAAAGAAATCCCCTCCATTCTTCAAAATAGAGGGTGTTTTTTTTTGCAATTTAGACATAATGTAGTGGCTTTTTTGCAATTTAAGCATAATGTAGGCGCTTCTATTGTGCAACTTCTCCAAAACAAAAGGGAAATTTGCAAAATTAGCGTCGTACCCTCATCTTGAACATCCCCAATGCCTGCCCGATTAGCTGGTGCCCCATGCAATATTATCGTCGTACCCTCCACCTTCCCATCATCAGTAATGGGCCGGGTGACCAATCAGCTGTCCCTTGCGCCGTCGATACCGTCGGGCGTATAATTGGAAAAGCACCGGTGTTCGGGATTTGCATGGGGCATCAGCTGATTGGTCAAACCCTAAAATTGAAGCCAGATGGAGTCCTCTTCAGTCAGGGGTATAATCGGAAAAGCGCCGGTGTTTGTGATCTGCGTGGGGCATCAGCTGATTGGGCAGGCGTTGGCGGGCGGACTTTTAAAATGAAGTTCGGGCATCACGGAGGCAATCATCCTGTTAAGGATATGAGATCTGGGAAGTTTTGTGAAGAGGACCCTATATAATGCCTAAATTACATAGAAGCCCCTACATTATTGGAAATTGCAAAAAAAAAAAAAACTCTATTTTAAAAAAAATTACAAAACATTTCCTCCTTTCAATAAAACATAGGTGCTTTTTGCAATTTTCAATACCCAGTAGGGATGATGATTGAGAGATGAGACTTGAGAATGGTTGGATTTCTTATGTATTATTGGTGTTTTTATTTTTATGAAAATATTTTTTTGTTTTGTTGATTGAGTATTGAAATGAGAAAGTTGGTTTTTTTGTGGGGTGTAGAACCACAATTACGCGGTGGACCCCGAATCGCTTCCGGAAGGAGTGAAGGTGACGCACGTGAATCTGAACGACACCAGCTGTGCTGGTTTAATTTATGAAGATATGAAGCTGATGTCTCTTCAGTACCATCCTGAGTCTTCTCCGGGGCCTCACGACTCCGATCTCGGTATTTAAAGTTTTAATTTGTTAATGTTGTTTGTATTGTTTGTGTAAATTTGTTTTTATTGTTGGTTTTGTGTTTGTTTGTTTTGTAGCGTTTGGGGAGTTTATAGAGATGATAAGGGCAAATAAAGTGTGATTGATTGGAGAGGGGATTTTGATTGAAGAAGTTGGGATGGGAACATAGAGTTACAATGGTTGGATCTCCTTATGTATTATTGATGTTTTTATGGAAATTGTTTGTTTGATGCACAATAAAGGATACAATAGGAAATAGTGCAATTCTTGTTTGTTTGCAGAAAGTTTTTAAGATTTGAGTACCTATAATGACATATGGAGTGTGAACTTATGAAAATGTAAAATTTTCAAACCTGTTGGACTGTTAGGCATATTCACTATATTCACGACTCTCATAAACCATAATGAAATAATACTGGAAGAAGGGAGGTTCAGACTCCAATTTACATTTACCTAACAAAAATCATATAATTTGTATATAGTAGCCCTCTTCAAACTGGGTATTCCCATAACACATCACAGATTGAATAGTTCATGAGCAAGGAAAAGTGTTAATTTATATAACTTAATTTATAGCTACAAAACTTGAACAAAAGACAGCAGTAACATGAAATTATACACACCATAAAATCAAATCCAAAAAATTGATAATCATGTTCATGTTTCTTACGTTTTCACTCATAGAAGCATCCAATACCTTACAAACAAACACAGCAGTTTATAATGCATTATTACAAGCATATTATGAAATAATAGTTCAAGTATTCAAATATGTAAAAATACAACACCAAACAACTCAAGAATCGAACAGATCAAGCAAACACAATACACCATAGTTCGTAAAATCAAACAAACCCAAAAGGCATGGAATATGAAAGTTCATAAAAATCAAATAGTTATTAAACCATCAAACAGCAGGCAAACTACTGTTGAAAGGAATACATATGCCAACCACTTCCATCCATAATCAGCTAAAGCCTGTCAAATATAATGCCAGTCAAGTTAAAATTCTGATTTCCAAAATGAGAAAAATAAAAAAAGTACTTGTTCATTATTTCTTCATTCGTACCTGCTTCCTTGCTGGCATCCTCTAGTATTTTGCTCCACCCGGTATGAATAAATCCGATGACACTGAGAACACGCTTGCGGGCTTCACTGCATTGGTTTTCCAACCTTTCTTTTCTGACCTTCACTACCAAACCCCCTTCCGGATTGAGCCAAGTGACTAATCCGAGGTCTGATAAATACTCAAGCCCTCGAGGAAGATCCATTAATTCTGGACAATCTCCCAATAATATCTCAGTCAAATTTGGCATGGCCCCTTTCTTTATCTCAATTTGGTCAAGATGTTTGCCAGCAAGAATGGTGAGTTTTTGGAGCTTAGGTAGTGATGTTTCTGGGAAGCACAACCTCTTGCCAACATAGTCACTGATGTTAAGTTCTAACAGAAAAGGACTCGCCTGCAAATGTAAAATTGTATCTTCATTACAAGTTGACCGTGATAGACTCAAAATCACAAGCTTCTTATGGTTCTGAAGAGATATGGACAACTGAGGTAATGACTCGCACTGATCACATGCAAGGGAAAGGTTTTGAAGCGATGAAGGTGGATTGAAAGTACTGAGATTCAGTACCTCTCCATTCTTTGAACCTATAACTAGACTGGTAAGTTGACTCATGTTGCTTATAGCCAAAAATAGTTTTGTGCATTGCTTATTCGTTACATCATTTAAATACAAGGATCTCAGACCTGTCAAATTTATGATATTTTCTGTTAGGTCATCATTTGCCTTAAAACCTTTTAGAGTTTGTAAATCCTTTAAATAGCATATACCATTTGGTGCCACCACAGAACGAACGCATAGATGTCTCAACTTTCTGAGTGTTGTGAGTTCCTTCGGAAGACTAACATCTTCCAAGGAACGTGCATCCAAAACTTGCAAATTTTGTAACCTTCCAATTGCCTTTGGAATTTCTTCAACTTCAGTACCTTGTAATCCGAGAAAATGCAGGTTAAACAAATTGAACACTTCTTTGGGTAATTTCTCGAGAGGAACATCTTGTAAATCCAATACTCGCAGAAGCATGAAGGATCTTAAAACCAATGATAGTTTTTCTAAATTGATGTATTCATTGAACACAACGAATGAGCGGAGATGAGATATGTCATCAGTTGCTCGTTCAAAATTCTTATTTTGAATAGATAAACGACGCACATCACCTACGATCACATTAACTGAACTATCACATACCATACAGAATCTTTCTTCTTTTGATTTGGAAAGAGCTAAAGCACGAATTATATCATGCATAGTGCATTCCTTCAATCTTCCTGGTGTATTTCTCGCAGTTACTTGTAGCAAGCATCGGGAAACAAGCTCTCCAATATAGTCCTCAGCCAATTCCTCCAAAGTTCTTTTTTCTCTTTTCTCAATAAATCCTTCTGCCACCCACAACCTCACCAAGCGCTTTCTTTTAATTATATAATCCTCAGGGAAGATACTACAATATAAAATGCAATTTTTGAGATAAAAAGGAAGCTC
Source organism: Juncus inflexus (assembly GCA_024447665.1). Classification (NCBI taxonomy): domain Eukaryota; kingdom Viridiplantae; phylum Streptophyta; class Magnoliopsida; order Poales; family Juncaceae; genus Juncus; species Juncus inflexus. The sequence goes on along the minus strand of JAJHPC010000007.1, from coordinate 12,748,875 downwards.
CTCGAAGCTTAAATTTAGAATTTTATTTACATAATCAATATTTGGGTTTTCTGCTAGTTCATGCTCTAGATTTTCGTATACCCTCTTCCATTCCCGTTCACTTTGTTCCTTGCATGCCAATAAACCTGCTAAAGCTAATATAGCAAGAGGTAAACCGTGACACCTTTCTACAATTTTCACAGCCCAATCACTCAATTCTGGTGGGCAAATCTTGCACTCATTTTTCTGAAATGTTGTTTTACAAAAGAGATCGAACGAATGATCCTTCTTAAGAGGAGTAACTTTAATTATTTGTTGCTCTTTTGCCAGTAAAGCCACTTCATGTATTCTTGTTGTTAAAATAATCCGACCAATTTTGCCATCTGATGAAAAAGCATTCCTAATAGAATGCCACGCATCAACACTCCACACATCGTCCAAGATTATCAAGTATTTTTTATCTTGCAAATACCTTTGGATCTTTTCAACCAAGCTACGGTGATCCAAACTATCAATTCCATGGGAGATATTTTCGTTCTGATTTTCTCTTTGAAATTCAAGTAAAATATTTCTTAGCAATTGATCCCTATCCCAGGTTTGAGAAACAGTAATCCATACACAAGCATCAAATGAGTTCTTGACAGCCTTGTATACCTGAGTAACCAGAGTTGTCTTCCCCACTCCACCCATCCCCCAAACCGATATTATTTTTTGTTCTTTTTTATCATCATTCAATAATTCCATTAGCATGTTTTTATTTTCCTCAATCCCAATAACATCACCTTCCTTAACAAAATGCTCATCATCAGCGCTTCTCCAACTTGCACCAGCTTGTGGTGCGGCTCTCATTACAATGCCACTCATGTCATACCGTTTCCTTCTTTCTTTGATATCCTTAATCCTGGCCTGTATCCGGCTAAGCCTTTTAGTTAGTTGATGCCAGGTTTTCACATGCCTTTTTTTCTTGATAATTCTGGTTATAGCATGCTCATTATGATTCTCATCTAGCTTGTACGTAAATTCATCTATGATATCTTCAATTTCGAAAGCAAGCCCCCTTACTTCCCGGACATAGTTCTTTATGTTCTCGCTTTTTTCTCTAAACCTTTCTGATTCACGTAAGAAACCTTGGATGCTTAGGAACTCTTCCTTAATGTCACTTATCTCGTCACGAAACCGACTCAAAGCTGATGCCTCCCCAGTTAGGTATGAACAAACAACTTTTGTTGTTTCCACTGCCAGGGCGGCACCAATTTTTATTAGCAACGAGCCTATCACGCCTTCTGCCATTGGGACCCTCGCTGCCCCAACCCAAAAGTCAAACTCTATATAATTTTCCTCTCTCTTACCCTTGCTGTTAAATACACATTAACAGTAAATCAGTATGTCCTGCAAATTGAGGCAAGAAATAATAAATTAGTAATAACCTCAAATAAAATGTGATAACTAATAATAATTCTTCCAGGAAAAGAAAATATTATATTAACATCGAAAATTTTATATATTAACATAAAAAATTATATATTAATACAAAAATAATATATTGACACTTAAAAGGATTTATGGGAGACAAACTATTTTAATTTGTGCTTGATATTTTTCAATAAATAGTAAATACATTCGTTCTAATTTAAAAAATAATATGAATGTGTCATATTCTGATATTCATATAAATATGTAATCATACCAATAACATTTCACTCAAATTTATGATCCTATATTGGTGTAACTTTAAATAAGCCATGTTTGTTTGTGATGCTATTTTCATTCTAATATATAAGAAATCAAAATTGCAAAGGAACATGTGGTGTAGAGTGTAGGCCCGTTTCATAATGTAATGACATGTCATTAACTAATTTGACTATCAGATAAATAAATGGAAGGAAAGAAATCATAGAGCTCCCTTAATAATGGAGAAAATCTTTAGTATGTATTGTATATTTGTTAAGAATCTGATATTGATCCTTATCATATATATCCAAACCTCAGAAGATTAAGCACCTCCTTTGCACGCATTAATACAATCAATTGGTAATTTTGTTTCTAAAATTTTGGCAAGCGCCAAATTTCTCCTTCCTCCTTGACAATGAAAATTTTCATCTAGCGCCAAAATCGCTTTATAAAAAGGGTCTTATTGCAACATAATCACTTGCATCAAAGGCGGCCATTGTGTATTAAATATTTCATCCGTAAGAATTTATTATTTTTCTATGTCTTTTATTCATCTATTTATTTTTGCAATTTTAGTTCTTAAATTTATATTTTGATCTATTTTATGACCTAAAATTGTTATTGTTATTTTATTTGTCTTGAGTGGATCTAAAGAAAATGGAGGCAAAAAAAGCTCCCGTTGTGGAAGAACACCTTAAATCCTATATCATATTGTTGTCTTTTTTAGGAGTGTTCGCGCAACTATATAATGTCAAATCTCATAAGACATAGAGTATCTATAAATTTAAATGAAGGCAACAAAACTCGACAAGAAATGGAGGAACAAGATAATCTTTTTGACTTGACAAATCTGATGATATTCTATTTTTAATAGTATATTTTGATGATTCTATTTAAGCTTCTATTTTTTTTCCCAATCTAAGGCTCTTGAGAGACAACGTGAAGATATGGTATAAAAAATTCAAGAGGAGATGCAACGCTATATGCCTACTTTCTTCTGTTGAAGCATCTCTGAACTTACAATCTATGACATCTCCAGTTGCTCCAACACCACATATGGGTATAATGACTACATATATATTTATCTTTTTCTCTAATGTATTTAAACTATTTTTCGGCTTTATTTTGTAGAATCTTAACAGATGGCCAAGTCTCTTTCTTATGTGAAATAAAAAGAGGTGCATGAATTGCGATGAATTATTTTGTAGGATTTTTTTTTTTTTTTTTGCTATGATGATGGAATGTGTTTTGGAACTAGCTATTATGAATGCGGATATAAGTTTGTATATTTATATTTTCATTTTTTATGCTTTTCATTACATTATTTTATTTCTTTTAATTATTTGATAATTCAACGAATAAGGTAATTGTGAATTATGATAGCTATTTGTCACCATATATAATTGTAAAATTTTAATGAATATATTCGAGATAAAAATATCAGTACTATCAATGTTATTTATTATATTTTTATTACAAATGTATTCTCACTATTATAATTTTGTTTATGTCATAAACTTTCTTTCCTAACATACATCTATATGTGAAGATCCTTATCGTCACAAATCATTTATATATTAGTGACAACTTTGTGTCACTATTAATAAATCAATTAGTTACAATATGTTTGTCGTCACAATTATTAGTACATTTTATCACGATATTAGTTGTCACGATTGTTAAACATATTAGTGATGAACCCGTAGGTCATCACTAGTACACTAGTGACACTCGTATTAGTGACGACTAGTGACAGCTAAAAATATCGTCACAGTAAGAATCAGTGATGAAATTTTATACATTTTGTGACGATTTTGCTCGTCACTAGATCTTGTTTTTCTTGTAGTAAGATGCATATAGAAAAAAAATGATACCTACTACTTGGCTCAAGAAATCATTTTTTTCTACAATTTTCAAATTGTCAATGAATATTACTTTTGGATGTAAGGATGTATGGAATATTCAAGACTTTCATGAAAGATACTCAAACAAAACACTACAAAAGCACAAATGAACCAAAATTTCACATCGGAGATGGTACTAAAATGAGAAATTTGAAACAAATAATGCAAATTAATATGTTCGATCCAGATAGAAAAAGGCAAATAAAGTGAGAATCGAACAAATGCACCATTTCGATGATCTGTGAACATAATCAAGCTAAATAGTAGATAGATCTATAGCGTGAATTGTGTGAATTTGATTGCTGAATGATGGTGAGCGAGCGAGATAGAGAAATGAGGGAGATAGGGAAGCTTGAGAGATAGGTGAGGGTAAAATGGTCTTTTTATTTTGTTTCCGTTAGATTTAACGGAAAAGTTATGTTTGGATAGATTTAATAGTAATTATGTTTAAGAGGGATATATTTGATATTTAACGTTGAAGAGGGATAAATTTTGATATTTAAGGCTCCGAAATTCCACCTAAAAAGTAATTTATTCTTTCTTTCTAAAATATTATTCACAATCATTCACCTAAAGAAGATTTACTGGTAGAGAAGTGCTTTGATCCTAAAGTCTAGGATAATTTTTCTCAAAAAGTTCACTCACCTCGGGCATAATCTTTCGAAAAAAAAAAATTTCTCAAAAAAGTTCAACTTAAAAAACATGCATGAACAATATACTATAGATAAGTAAAGAACATAATTAGTAAATATATCTTTTGTAAAATAGAATAGATAGAGTTAGGATACCTGAGAATCAAGGGGGCGCAAATGAAGCTTTCCTTATGCTAAGGATTCCTCATCAACAATTGATACCCAACATTTTTATGATTTTAGTGGAGAGGATGTTCTTATGAGGAGACTTTGAATTAGCAATAAAAGTATAATGGTTTTATGCGAAAAAAAAATCAGAAGTTAACATTGATGAGACTTTTGTGGATAGCCCTTGATGGAAACTGAAATAACGTTTCACATGAAAACTCTTTGCAAAAGAAACCTTTTTTGAGTCGTTCTGTTTTTTCCTTTGATACAGCACAATAAACCAACCTATCGTATGGTATATTGAAATAATATTTAAATTTTATAAATGCAGATACAGAGATAAATTAAGAAAACACAAATAATTTTTTTCGATTTTATAGAGATGTCTTTTGCCAAGTTTTGAACTCAAAACCTTTGAGTTAGTGGACTAGTACCTAACCACAAATAATTGTTTAGCACCTTTTTTTGAATCGATTTTTTGTAATTGTTTAGCACCTTAACCAAAATTTTGTAAACGTTTTCTTTCCTTCTAAAACTTAATCTGATAGACATAAGATGTGCCCACGGTGGAGCAAAATTAGCCACATTGGAAAATTAAGATTTTGTAAGGTACGCAAGAAAATAAAATCTTGATTTGCCGACTTCAAAATTTTATATTTGCTTCTCCTACTTGCACTAAAATAGAATTATATGATTTTTTTTTTTGGCATAGAAGCCCCAGGTTTGGACCTGGGTGCCATCAGTTTATATAGAATAGTTTTAGAAAAATTCATTACAATAGAAAATCAGCCAAGCGAATTGGCTGATTGAAAAAGAAAGAGTAAAATAAAAGTTACACCAAGTAGAATTAAGGCTATGAAAAAACTACAGGGAGAAAACCGAAAATAGAAGTGGCAGCTATAGATTATTTCTCCAGAGAGTTAATTCAGCCATTATTTCCGCTGTTAGGGCTCGCTCCATTGCTGCCTCGTCAGAGAATGTTCTGATACATCGTTCCTTCCAAGCCCAAAAGCTTGCAGCCGCAATTTTCAGTCTTAATTGCATATCCCCTTCATATGTAAGAGCCTGAATGAAGATCTGGACGCGTCGGTATAAGTGCTCAGGTATGGAACTGCTCAGGTATGGAACGGAGAGTTTGCGAAATTGCAAAAATGCCCCTGCATTATGCATAAATTGCAAAAAAGCCCCTGCATTATGTCTAAAGTGCAAAAAAAAAAGATCTTTTTTTGTAGCGTTTGGGGAGTTTATAGAGATGATGAGGGCGAATAAAGTGTGATGATTGGAGAGGAGATTTTGATTGAAGAAGTTGGGATGGAACAGAGAGTTACAATGGTTGGATCACCTTATGTATTATTGGTGTTTTTATGAAAATTGTTTGTTTGATGCGCAATAAAGGATACAATAGGAAATAGTGTAATTTTTGCATTAAGTTTTTAAGATTTGAGTACCTATAATGACATATGGAGTGTGAACTTATGAAAATGTAACATTTTCAAACTTGTTGGGTTGTTCGGCATATTCACTATATTCATGACTCTCATTAACCATAATGAAATAATACTTGAAGAAAGGAGGTTCAGACTCCAATTTACATTTACCTAACAAAAATCTTATACTTTGTATATAGTAGCCCTCTTCAAACTGCGTATTCCCATAACACATCACAGATTGAATAGTTCATGAGCAAGGAAAAGTGCAAAAATTAATTTATGTAACTTAATTTATAGCTACAAAACTTTAGTCAAAAAAATTTATAGCTACAGAACTTGAACAAAAAACAGCAGTAACATGAAATTATACACACCACAAAATCAAATCATAACTTAATTTATAGCTACAAAACTCGAACAAAAAACAGCACTAACAAGAAATTATACACACCATAAAATCAAATCCAAAAAATTGATAATCATATTCATGTTTCTTACATTTTTACTCATAGAAGCATCCAATAACTTACAAACAAGCACAACAGTTTATAATACCTTATTACAAGCATATTATGAAATAAAAGTTCAAGTATTCAAATATGTAAAAATACAACACCAAACAACTCAAGAATCCAACAGATCAAGCAAACACAAAGACATCATAGTTCGTAAAATCAAACAAACCAAAAGGAATGGAATAACAAAGTTCATGAAAATCAAATAGTTATTAAACCATCATACACCAGGCAACCTACTGTTGAAAGGAATACATATGCCAACCACTTCCATCCATAATCAGCTAAGGTTCATAGCCTGTCAAATATAATGCCAGTCAAGTTAAAATCTGATTACCAAAATGAGAAAAAAAAAAAAAAAGGACTTACATTGAATTGTGTTTACTTCATTGGGTTGTGGCACCGTCGTGTATCTGGGTTAGGATCCTCATTCATTATTTCTTCATTCGTATCTGCGTCATTTATGAAATCCTCTATTATTTTGCCCGACCTGGCCTAAATAAATCTGATGGGACTGAGAACACACTTGCGGGCTTCAGTGCATTGGTTTTCCAACATCACAAGTTTCTTATGGTTCCGAAGAGATATGGACAACTGAGGTAATGACTCCTTGCACTGATCACATGCAAGGAAAAGTTTTTGAAGCGATGAAGGTGGATTGAAAGTACTGAGATTCAGTACCTCTTCATTCTTTGCACCTATAACTAATCTGGTAAGTTGACTCATGTTGCTTATAGCCAACAATAGTTTTGTGCATTGCTTATTTGTTACACTGCTTAAATACAAGGATCTCAGACCCGTCAAATTTATGATATTTTCTATTAGGTCATCATTTGCCTTTAACACCTTTTAGAGTTTGTAAATCCTTTAAATAACATATACCATTTGGTGCCACCGCAGAATAAACGTATAGATGTCTCAGCTTTCTGAGTGTTGTGAGTTCCTTCGGAAGACTAACAACTTTCAAGGAACGTGCATCCAAAACTTGCAAATTTTGTAACCTTCCAATTGCCTTTGGAATTTCTGCAACATCAATACTTTTTAATCTGAGAAAATGCAGGTTAAACAAATCGAACACTTCTTTGGGTAATTTCTCGAGAGGAACATCTTGTAAATCCAATACTTGCAGAAGCTTGAAGGATCTTAAAACCAATGATAGTTTTTCTAAATTGATGTATTCATTGAACACAACGAATGAGCGGAGATGACATATGTTATCAGTTGCTTGTTCAAAATTCTTATTTTGAATAGATAAACGACGCACGTCACCTACGATCACATTAACTAAACTATTACATACCATACAAAAGCTTTCCACTTTTGATTTGGAAAGAGCTAAAGCACGAATTATATCATGCATACTGTATTCCTTCACTCTTCCCGTTAGATTTCTCTCAGTTACTTGTAGCAAGCATCGGGAAACAAGCTCTCCAACATAGTCCTCAGCCAATTCCTCCAAAGTTCTTTTTTCCCTTTTCTCAATGAATCCTTCTGCTACCCACATTCTCACCAATCTGTTTCTTTTAATTATATAATCCTTAGGGAAGATAATACAATATAAAATGCAGTTTTTGAGATAAAAAGGAAGCTCCTCGAAGCTTAAATTTAGAATTTTATTTACATAATCTATATTTGGGTTTTCTGCTAGTTCATGTTCTAGATTTTCATACACCCTCTTCCATTCCCGTTCATTTTGTTCCTTGCAAGCCATTAGACCTGCTAGAGCTAATATAACAAGTGGTAAACCACGACACCTTTGTACTAGTTTCACAGCCCAATCACTCAATTCTGGTGGGCAAATTTTGCACTCATTTTTCTGAAATGCTGTTTTACAAAAGAGTTGCCATGAATGATCCATCATAAGAGGTGTAGCCTCAATTATTTGTTGTTCTCGTGCCAGTAAAGCCTCTTCACGTATTCTTGTTGTTAAAATAATCTGACCAATTTTGCCATCTGATGAAACGGCATTCCTAATAGAACGTCACGCATCAACACTCCACACATCGTCCAAGATTATCAAGTATTGTTTACCTGCAAATACCTTTGGATCTTTTCAACCAAGCTACGGTGATCCAAACTATCAATTCCATGGGAGATATTTTCGTTCTGATTTTCTCTTTGAAATTCAAGTAAAATATTTCTTAAGAATTGATCCCTATCCCAGGTTTGAGAAACAGTAATCCATACACAAGCATCAAATGAGTTCTTGACAGCCTTGTATACATGAGTAACCAGAGTTGTCTTCCCCACTCCGCCCATCCCCCAAACTGATATTATTTTTTGTTCTTTTTTATCATCATCCAATAATTCCATTAGCATGTTTTTATTTTCCTCAATCCCAATAACATCAGCTTCTTTAACAAAATGCTCATCATCAGCGCTTCTCCAACTTCCACCAGCTTGTGGTGCGGCTCTCATTACAATGCCACTCATGTCATACCATTTCCTTCTTTCTTCAATATCCTTAATCCTAACTTTTATCCGACTAAGCCTTTTAGTTAGTTGATGCCAGGTTTTCACATGCCTTATTTTCTTGATAGTTCTGGTTATAGCACCCTCATTATGCTTCTCATCTAGCTTGTACGTAAATTCATCTATGATATCTTCAATTTCGAAAGCAACCCCCTTACTTCCCGGACATAGTTCTTTATGTTCTCGCTTTTTTCTCTAAACTTTTCTGATTCACGTAAGAAACCTTGGATGCTTAGGAGCTCTTCCTTAATGTCACTTATCTCTTTTTTTTTAAATGTCTTAATGTCACTTATCTCATCATGAAACCGACTCAAAGCTGATGCTTCTGCTTTTAGGGCTGAAATAACAGCTTTTGTTGTTTCTGTTGCAAACACAACACCATGAGCAATGAACCTATAATACCTTCTGCCATTTGGATCCCTCCCTGTTCCAAACCCCAAATCCAAATTCTATATTACTTCGTCCTCTCTTATCCTTGCTCCTATATACATACTAACAATACAAGATCAAACATTTCCTACAGATCGAGGTAACAGACAACAAATTAGCAAATTGTAATAAAGATGATTTAATACAACTTTTTGGTACAATTTTTTAACTTTTTCCTTGGTGTTGGTCATATGAAGATATGATTTATGGTACAAACGCAAGAAAAATATATTTAATACTTTGCTAGAGGGATTTTTTAAATTAAATCAGATCATCACCTTAAGGAGAAGTTTATTCCAGATCCAGACAATCTGACTTAGTCAGAATTGTTGATAATCCCAAGCCAAAAGAAATAATATTTGTGTTTTTTCTATGAAAATTCATCTAGAGAATTGTAATACATGTATCCACCATCTAAAAAAATGGATCATGTACTTAGATAATTGTGTGAGTATAATGTTTGGGTTTAATGTGATTCATGTATGCATGGACCATTTAGCCTATAAATAGAACTCATTTTGTTTTGTAAGAGACAAGAAGAAAGAAATATATTAAGAAAAATTAAGAAAAAGAAAGTTGTTCTTCTTGCATTAAAATTGTGAGTTTGTGAGGGTAAATCCACAAATTGGCATCAGAGCCGATGGCGAATCCCGGGAGAATGTCGTTTGGGGGTATGTCACTGCCACGATTGACGAGAGTTAACTACAACAACTGGAGCATCCAGATGCGAGCACTACTCGGGGCCCAAGATATATGGGACGTAGTCGAGAACGGCTACACCGAACTAGAGAATACTAATGATATGACAGTAAGTGAAATCAAGGCTTTGAAACAAAAGCGAATGAATGACAAGACAACGCTATACATGCTGTTCCAAGTAGTTGACGAGTCAGATTTTGAAAAGATAGCAAGCGCGGTAACGGGCAAGGAAACATGGGATACATTGAAAAAGGTTTTCAAGGGAACAGACCGAGTAAAGCAAGTAAGACTCCAAACTCTACGCGGCGAGTTGGAGTGTATGAAGATGAAGGGGTCAGAAAGTGTATCTGACTACATTACACGTGTGCAAACCGTGGTAAATCAGCTCAAGTGTAATAGTGAAACTCTAAAGGACTCGAGGGTCGTGGAAAAAATTCTACGGTCGCTAACCGACAATTTCAAGAATGTCGTGTGCGCCATCGAAGAATCGAAGGACCTAGAGGAGCTAACTATTGACGATCTCGCTGGGTCGTTAGAGGCACACGAGCAATGCAAGAAGAAGAAGAAGAAGAACGAGTCGCTTGACGAACCGTTGCAAGCCAAGATGTCTATCAAAGACGAAAAGGCACTCTACACTCATTACTTTCGTGGCAGAGGGCACGGTCGTGGAGGTCGCAGCAATGATCGCGGTGGTGGAGGCCGCGGTCGAGGTGGATACTATGAGGAGAAGGGACAGTCAAGCAAACAAAATTGGCGAGGTAGAGGACCTGGTCATGGGAGAGGCGGCTGGTCAAATCACTATAATGTCGAGTGCTATAAGTGTGACGAATAGAACTCATTTTGTGGGAGAGGCCGCGGTCGAGGTGGATACTATGGGAGTCACTATGCGAAGGACTGCAACTCCCACAAGTGTTACAATTGCGGCAAGGTCGACCATTACGCAAAAGTTTGCTATGCCGAAAAGAAAGTGGAGGAGAACACCAACCTTGTCACGGAGGATGAGATAAAAGATGGGTTTCTCATGATGGCATACAACGATATCAACACCGATGGCGATACAGTATGGTACCTCGACACCGGTGCAAGCAACCACATGTGCGGGGCACAAGCACCTATTCAAGGAGATGCGAGAGGTTGAAAATGGACACGTGTCGTTCGGAGACGCATCAAAGATCCAAGTAAAAGGTCATGGTACGGTTCACTATTTACAAAAAGGTGGTACGGAAGGGTCAATCGAGGATGTTTACTACGTACCTGGTCTTAAGAGCAATATTTTGAGTATGGGACAACTCATAGAGAAGGGATACTCGGTATTAATGAAAAACCGGGTATTACAATTAAAAGACAATCAAGGACGCTTGGTAGCACGAGTTGAAATGGCCAAAAATCGCATGTACAAGCTCAACTTACGAAATATGCAAGAAAAATGTCTACAAGTCGATATGGAGGACAAATCGGCATTGCGGCATCTAAGGTTTGGTCACCTTTATTATGGTGGCCTAAAGGAGTTGGCCAAGAAGAACATGGTCCATGGGCTACCAGACATGGACTATATCACCAAGTTTTGTGAAGGATGTTTATTCGGCAAGCAAGCAAGGACCTCATTTCCGAAAAAGGCATATGTGGACAAATACACCCAAATCGTTCAGTGAGAAAAGATATTTCATCACATTTGTTGACGATAATACAAGGAGGACATGGGTTTAATTTTTGAAGGAAAAATCTGAGGCTCTTGAAGTGTTCAAAAGGTTCAAGATTTTAGTCGAGAAGATGACCGGGACTTACATCAAGGCGTTACGGTCGGATAGAGGCGGGGAGTACATGTCAACCGCTTTCACGAGTTATTGCGAGAAGTATGGAATTAAGCGATTCTTGACTGCACCATACTCTCCTCAGCAAAATGGTATGGCCGAGAGGAAGAACTAGACCATTCTCGACATGGTTCGGTCGATGTTGAAAAGCAAGGGTATGCCAAAAGAATGTTGGGCCGAGGCGGTACAATGTGCCGTGTATATACAAAATCGATGCCCACATGCGAAGTTAGGTGAGATAACACCCAAGAGGCTTTGAGTGGTCAAAAGCCGACTGTATCACATTTCAAAGTATCCGGTAGTGTGGCCTATGAACACGTACCGGATCAAAGGAGGACTAAGCTCGACGATAAAAGCAAGAAGTTCGTGCTCATTGGATATGACGAGAAAACAAAGGCATACAAGCTCTTCGACCCAATTGGAAGGAAAGTTATGGCGAACCGGGATGTACATGTGAATGAAGAGAGCACGTGGGATTGGAATAACAAAGATGAGATGACACATGATGAGGCCGAGTTAGGTGAGGCTGAGAAAGGAGAATCACCGGCATCAACCTTTGTACCGACTAGCCTCATACCATCTGATGTTGAAGATGAACCAAGACAACCAAGGAAGCGAAGCATGCAAGATTTCTACGACTCGACAAGTGAGGTACATTTAATTTGTCTTTTGGCGGATGCCGAAACAATTACATTTGAGGAAGCGGTACGAAATGAGAAGTGGCAGGCAACCATGAATAAAGAAATAAAAGCAATAGAGCGAAACCAAACTTGGAAGTTGGTTGAATTGCCAAAAGGAAGTCAGCCCATAGGAGTAAAATGGGTATACAAAAAGAAGATGAACGCTCAAGGCGAGATAGAGCGGTACAAGACAAGGCTAGTTGCAAAGGGCTATCGACAAAAGGCGGGGATAGACAAGAATGGAGACGATTCACCTTCTCATAGCTCAAGCAGCTCAATTCAAATGGCAAATTTCTCAAATGGACGTCAAGTCAGCATTTTTGAATGGCGTGCTAGAAGAAGAGGTGTACATAGAGCAACCACCTGGGTACATGAAAATGGGGGAAGAGAAGAAGGTGTTAAAATTGAAGAAGGCACTTTACGAGTTGAAACAAGCACCTCGAGCTTGGAATACCCGCATCGACACTTACTTCAAGGAGAACGGGTTTACTCAATGTCCATATGAGCATGCATTATACGTAAAAAAGAATGAAGACAATTTACTCCTTGTCGCTCTTTATGTTGATGACCTCATCTTTATGGGGAACAAATGGTGAGATGATAGAGGAGTTCAAAAGCGTGATGACTCGGGAGTTCGAGATGACGGATTTGGCCTTGATGAAGTATTTGCTTGGCCTGGAGGTTAGATAAGGAAAGACTGGTGTTTTTGTGTCACAAGAAACATATGCAAAAGAAATTCTGAAAAGGAACAAAATGGCAGATTGCAACCCGGTATTGACACCGATGGAACCCGGGGCGAAACTTTCTAAGTTTGATGGTGGCGAACGAGTAGATGCGGCCAAATACCGAAGTCTAGTTGGGAGTCTCCACTATCTCACATGCACAAGACCGGACATTTCTTATGGTGTTGAAGTTGTAAGTCGATTCATGGAGGAGCCGGTCTATACGCATTTAAAAGCGATAAAGAGAATTTTGCGGTATATTCAGGGAACTGAATCGTTTGGGTTATTCTATTCCAAAGCTGAAGATTTCAAGCTAGTGGGATATTCCGATAGCGATTGGTGCGTAGATGTTGATAATCGTAAAACCACATTGGGGTATGTATTTTATATGGGAGATACGGCATTCACATGGTCCTCAAAGAAACAACCAATAGTGACATTATTGACGTGCGAGGCGGAATATGTAGCAGCATCTTGGTGTGTATGCCATGCAACTTGGTTAAGAAACTTGTTGCACGAGTTGAAACTAACGCAACACGAGGCGACCGAAATACGAGTCGATAATAAATCCGCAATCGAGTTAGCAAAGAACCCAACACATCATGAGAGGAGTAAGCACATTGATGTACGTTTTCATTTCATCCGAGAGCAGGTGAAGAAAGGTGATGTGCGAGTGAGTCATGTGGCAAGTCATGACCAAGTGGCTAACATATTCACAAAACCACTTCCGACGGCGTTGTTTGAAAACTGTAAGGTGATGATCGGGATGAAGAATAGGCTTGAACTTAAGGGAGGAATTTGTTGATAAGCCCAAGCCAAAAGAAATAATATTTGTGTTTTTTTCTGTAAATTCATCTAGAGAATTATAATACATGTATCCACCATCTAGAAATATGGATCATTTACTTAGATAATTGTGTGAGTATAATGTTAGAGTTTAATGTGATTCATATATGTATGAACCATTTAACCTATAAATAGAACTCATTTTGTTTTGTAAGAGACAAGAAGAAAGAAAAATATTAAGAAAAAGAAAATTGTTCTTCTTCCATTAAAATTGTGAGTTTGTGAGGATAAATCCACAAGAATGTGTAGAGTTTAGTGATTGAAGAAATCCTAAGGAGAAGAAATTAATACCGTAGATCTCAGTAAAGAACAACATGAGTAAATATTCCCTTTGAAAAATGGAAATTATATAAGAGTTAGATCATACCTTGTCACCTTGCTTTCAGATCAAGAGGAGCAGATAAATCTACAAAGATTTTGCATCAATAATTAGCACCATTTTTTGGAGATCTAGAGTGAGTTTTATTTTTTATTTTCTTGAGTCTGATCTAGAGAGAGAGTCTTTCTTCAGCACTTTGCTGCATTTTTGTGAGTTGGCCTTGAAAGAAATGTAAATCACATTTTTCATTAACGGCATTGCTTGATTGTTTTTTTCTTTTTTGTGAATAGCCCCTTAAGTACTGCATAATTAATTAAACAATAAATATTAACAGAAATTTAGTTCATAATTTCTTACTCCATGTTAGTGCAATTTAATAACTAGACTATCAATCATTAGCCAAAAAATAAAATAGAAAAACATCACAATCGGTAGATGACATGACTACGAAGAAAATATATATATTACTCTTGTGAATACACCATAACTATAAAGTCAACATTCCTGCAAATCGAGGCAGCATAGAACAAATTAGTAATAACCTCACAAAAATATTGGATTTAACATTCAATGATATTTTAGCAATTTCATGTCAAAATTTGAAATTTCAAAATTTTATACAAACCAATATTTAATTTCATATTTTTTTTATATTGTGACGTGTATAATTTCTGAAGTCAGATTTTTATCATTATTTTCTAAATCCGGATAACCATATAATTATATAAATGTCTGGCATGCATTGATTTTTTATGGCTATTAACTTACTTTAATGAATTTGATTAAGTCGAAAAAGTCCACACTACAGTTAGTAATGATGTGAGAAGATTTAGCAATGTGTTTGTAGAAACTGCGGAAAGATTCCGGTCAAGAATTTTCCGACTTCAAACATAAAAAGCTTTCTGAGGGAAATTAAGGGAGATGGAATCAATCAGAGAAAATTTAAGGGGTATCACTACAAACAATCAACCTGACAAGCAAAATTAGAATTATGGGTAGCCTTTTTTCCTTAAAAAAAAATATTGTCATTGATGACGATAAAAAGTAGGATACAAATATTTACAACCATAATAACAATGAAGAAGAGGAAAAAAAAATATGGATTTAAAATAATAATGATAATACATGGACTGAACAATAATTTTATTAGAATTAGAGACAAATTGTGCATTTATTGCAAAATAAAATATTTCGTTTACTATGTGTGCAAACAAAATATATGCTAATACTTTCTAAAGGCCTTTCTAAAAATGAAATCATAATCCATTCACCTGAAGAAGAAGCTTGCTGCCAGAGAAGGTGCCTTGGTTTAAAGTCCAGATTAGTATTTGAGGAAAACCTAAGAAGAAATGAAGAGCAATACACCAAATATGATCAGTAAAGAGCAAAATCAGTACAATAATTTTTAAGTTGAAATTAGATAGAGTTGATAATACCTTAGCCTTCACATCAAGAGGAGCAGAATAAAGCTTTTCTAATGGTAGAATTCGCCTTTAACAACTGATACCAAATTTTTTGATGAAAGAGAGCAGTATTCAGATAAAACAATGGAGTATAGCGTATATCATATAATTAAAGAGTAGTACAGTAAGGGTGCCTAATATTCTCAGAACAACTTGCTTAAAAAAAATGTGTAAATGATGTATTTATCTTATTAATTAATTAAACTTAGTGATCAACTTTCCCCTGCTTTTTCTTAAAAAAGGACGGCTAGTGCTAACTGCCATGTGCTAACACACCCAAGAAAATCATATAATATTTTCACTTATTATATGTAAAAGACACGATTAATTTAAATTTACTACTACTAGGGGATGAAATTTTATAGGGTTTGGGGTCATGATCTCCCTAAATTTTGACGAAATAATATATATCAATAGTATTTTACTGTTTTTTTTTGAAATATATGTATTTTTATATATTTAAACCCTCTAAACTTTTTGTATAATGTTAATCAACAAAAAAAAATTATCCCTAATAAATCCAGTCAAGCTCTGTCGCTGACGCTATTATTTTGCCCTTCAAGGCTTCAAGTTACCAAGTATCAAAAATCGTAAATCCTAAGGCTGTGTTTGGATGCACAAGGATTTTATAAGGTAGGAAAGGATTTTCTTAGGGATTAGGATTGTGAAATGGGGAATCCTAAAAGATAAGTAATATATAGGGATTTTTTTATAAATGTTGTTTAGATGTTGTTTTAGGAAAATAAAGGAAGCTAATTTTATATTATGAAATAATTTTTAATTTGTAATATAATAAAATAATATAGTATAGCATCAAATAATATAAAATACAACAATATAATATAATATAATTTAAAATAATAATATAAAATAAAAATAATATAATATAATATAATATAATATAATATAATATAATATAATATAATATAATATAATATAATTTTATATAATATAATATAATATAATATAATATAATATAATATAATATAATATAACATAATATAATATATAACATAAATAATATAAAATAAAATACTATAAAATACTATAAAATAAAATAATCTAAATAAAAAATAATATAAATTGATATAATATAAAATTAAATAATATAATATAATATAATATAATATAATATAATATAATATAATATAATATAATATAATATAATATAATATAAAATTAAATTAAATTAAATAATATAATATAATGTAATATAATATAATATAAAATAAATTAAATAAATTAATATAATATAACAAAAAATAATATAATATAATATAAAATAAAATAAAATAAAATAAAATAAATATAGATTAAAATCATATAAATAAAATAGTATAACATAAAATAATATAACATAACATAACATAACATAATATAATATAATATTTGGTATTATTTCAATAAGACCCTAAAAATCCCTACAAAAAACTTGACAAAAAGTCAAGTTTTGAAACCTTCCAACTTTATATACAAAATTTGCCTAAAAATTCCTAAACCAAACCTCCCTATAAATTCCTAAAATACATCCAAACGAACATTTCTAAAAATTCCAAAAAAGTTTCCTAAACTACTCTTTCCTAGAAATTTCTTGTACATCCAAATACAGCCTAAATTGTTTCAATGCACATAAAATTGGTTCAAGGCTATATTCAGAAAAATCTATTGGCCCAGTGCAGTGGCCCAATTTACATTCAAGAGAGAAAAATAAAACAAAAATTCAGGGGGCATACAAGAAAGCCAGTACTAAATATCAGAACCAGTGAAACTTCGCATTATTTCTCGTACACTCTTTCCAGAGTATTCTTCCTCTCCAATACTCTCTCTTTCACTTCCTCACTCTTAACAAACCCTCAATTTTATATTATGTAATAATAGTTCAAGTATTCAAATATGTAAAAATACAACACCAAACAACTCAAGAATCCAACAGATCAAGCAAACACAAAGACACCATACCATAGTTCGTAAAATCAAACAAACCCAAAAGGCATGGAATAACAAAGTTCATGAAAATCAAATAGTTATTAAACCATCAAACAACAAGCAAACTACTATTGAAAGGAATACATACGCCAACCACTTCCATCCATAATCAGCTAAGGTTCATAGCCTGTCAAATATAATGCCAGTCAAGTTAAAATTCTGATTTCCAAAATGAGAAAAAAAAAGGACTTACAATGAATTGTGTTTATTTCATTGGGTTGTGGCACCTTCATGTGTATCTAGGTCAGGATCCTCATTCATTATTTCTTCATTCGTATCTGCGTCATTTGTGACATCCTCTATTATTTTGCCCGACTCGTCGTCAATAAATCCGATGACTCTGAGAACACGCTTGCGGGCTTCACTGCATTGGTTTTCCAACCTTTCCTTTCTGACCTTCACTACCAAACCCTTGTCTGGATCGATCAAAGTGACTACTTTGAGGTCTGATAAATACTCAAGCCCTCGAGGAATATCCATTAATTTTGGACAATATCCCAATAATAGCTTATTCAAATTTTTCATTGCCCCTCTCTTTATCTCAATTTGGTTAAGATATTTGGAAGAACAAATTCTAAGTTTGCAGAGCTTAGGTAGTGATGTTTCTGGGAAGCACAACCTCTTGCCAACATAGCCACTGATGCGAAGTTATAACAAAAAAGGACTCGCCTGCAAATGAAAAATTGTATCTTCATTACAAGTTGACCCCGATAGATCCAACATCACAAGCTTCTTATGGTTCTGAAGAGATATGGACAACTGAGGTAATGACTCCATGCACTGATCACATGCAAGGGAAAGTTTCTGAAGCGATGAAGGTGGATTGAAAGTACTGAGATTCAGTACCTCTCCATTCTTTGCATCTATATCTAGACTGGTAAGTTGACTCATGTTGCTTATAGCCAAAAATAGTTTTGTGCATTGCTTATTTGTTACATCGCTTAAATGCAAGGATCTCAGACCCGTCAAATTTATGATATTTTCTGTTAGGTCATCATTTGCCTTAACACCTTTTAGAGTTTGTAAATCCTTTAAATAGCATATACCATTTGGTGCCCCCGCAAAATGAACGCATAGATGTCTCAACTTTCTGAGTGTTGTAAGTTCCTTCGGAAGACTAACTTCCCAGGAATGTGCATACAAAACTTGCAAATTTTGTAACCTTCCAATTGCCTTTGGAATTTTTGCAACTACCGTACCTCTTAATCCGAGAAAATGCAGGTTACACAAATTGAACACTTCTTTGGGTAATTTCTCGAGAGGAACAACTTGTAACTCCAATACTCGCAGAAGCTTGAAGGATCTTAAAACCAATGATAATTTTTCTAAATTGATATATTCATTGAATGCAACAAATGAGCGGAGATGAGATATGTCATCAGTTGCTCGTTCAAATTATTATTTTGAATAGATAATCGACGCACGTCACCTACGTTCACATTAACTGAACTATCACATACCATACAAAATCTTTCCTCTTTTGATTTGGATAGAGCTAAAGCACGAATTATATCATGCATAGTGCATTTCTTCACTCTTCCTGTTAGATTTCTCACAGTTACTTGTAGCAAGCATCTGGAAACAAGCTCTCCAACATAGTCCTCAGCCAATTCCTCCAAAGTTCTTTTTTCTCTTTTCTCAATAAATCCTTCTGCCACCCACAACCTCACCAAGCGCTTTCTTTTAATTATATAATCCTCAGGGAAGATACTACAATATAAAATGCAGTTTTTGAGATAGAAAGGAAGCTCCTCGAAGCTTAAATTTAGAATTTTATTTACATAATCAATATTTGGGTTTTCTGCTAGTTCATGTTCTAGATTTTCGTACACCCTCTTCCATTCCAGTTCATTTTGTTCCTTGCAAGCCATTAGGCCTGCTAGAGCTAATATAGCAAGTGGTAAACCACGACACCTTGCTACAATTTTCACAGCCCAATCACTCAATTCTGGTGGGCAAATCTTGCACTCATTTTTCTGAAATGCTGTTTTACAAAAGAGATCGAACGAATGATCCATCTGAAGAGGTGTAACTTCAATTATTTTTTGCTGTTGTGCCAGTAAAGCCACTTCACGTATTCTTGTTGTTAAAATAATCCGACCAATTTTGCCATCTGATGAAAGGGCATTCCTAATAGAACGCCAAGCATCAACACTCCACACATCGTCCAAGATTATCAAGTATTTTTTACCTTGCAAATGCCTTCGGATCTTTTCAACCAAGCTACGATGATCCAAACTATCAATTCCATGGAAGATATTTTCATTCTGATTTTCTCTTTCGTTCTGATTTTCTCTTTGAAATTCCAGTAAAATATTTCTTAGCAATTGATCCCTATCCCAGGTTTGAGAAATAGAAATCCATACACAAGCATCAAATGAGTTCTTAACAGCCCTGTATAACTGAGTAACTAGAGTTGTCTTCCCCACTCCACCCATCCCCCAAACCGATATTATTTTTTGTTCTTTTTTATCATCATTCAATAATTCCATTAGCATATTTTTATTTTCCGCAATCCCAATAACATCACCTTCCTTAACAAAATGCTCATCATCAACGCTTCTCCAACTTCCACCAGCTTGTGGTGCGGCTCTCATTACAATGCCATTCATGTCATACCGTTTCCTTCTTTCTTCAATATCCTTAATCCTGACTTTTATCCGACTAAGCCTTTTAGTTAGTTGATGCCAGGTTTTCACATGCCTTATTTTCTTGATAGTTCCGGTTATAGTACCCTCATTATGCTTCTCATCGAGCTTGTACGTAAATTCATCTATGATATCTTCAATTTCGAAAGCAACCCCCCTTACTTCCCGGACATAGTTCTTTATGTTCTCGCTTTTTTCTCTAAACCTTTTTGATTCACATAAGAGACCTTGGATGCTTAGGAGCTCTTCCTTAATGTTCACGATCTCCTCATTAAATTTACTCAAAACTGATGCTTCCCCAGTTAGGTCTGAACAAACAATTTTTGTTGTTTCTGTTGCGAACACAACACCAATTTTTATGAGCAATGAACCTATAAAACCTTCTGCCATTTGGATCCTCCCTCTTCCAAACCCCAAATCCAAATTCTATATTACTTCTTCCTCTCTTATTCTTGCTCCTGTATACATACTAACAATACAAGATCAAACATTTCCTACAGATCGAGGCAACAGAGAACAAATTAGCAAATTGTAATAAAAATTATTTAATACAACTTTTTGGTACAATTTTTTAACTTTTTCCTTGGAGTTGGTCATATGAAGATATGATTTATGGTACAAACGCAAGAAAAATATATTTAATACCTTGCCAAAGGGATTTTCCAAATTAAATCAGATCATCACCTTAAGAAGAAGCTTATTCCAGATCCAGACAATCTGACTTAGTCAGATTATAGAAATCCAGAAATTAATGCCGTAGATCTTAGTAAATATGAGTAAATATACCCTTTGAAAAATGGAAATTAGATAAGAGTTAGATCATAGTACCTTGTCACCTTTCTTTCAGACCAAGAGGAGCAGATAAATGTACTAAGATTTTGCACCAATAATTAGCACCATTTTTTGGAGATGTAGAGAGAGAGTTTTATTTTTTAATTTTTTTCCTCTTATCTAGAGAGATAGTCTTTCTTTAACACTTTGCTGAATTTTTTTGAGTAGCCCTTGAAAGAAATGTAAATCACATTTTGCATTAACACTTTCTGCAAAACGGCCTTGCTTGATTTTTTTTCTTTTTATGTGAATAGCCCCTTAAGTACTGCATAATTAATTAAACGAAAAATATTAACAGAAATTTCATTCATAATTTCTTACTCCATGTTAATGCACTTTAACAACTAGACTACCTGTGATTAGCAAAATAAAATAGAGCAAAGAAAAAATATATATTACTCTTGTGATGTAAAAATTACTCTTGTAAAAATAAAAATGTATTAAATTTGTTAGCTTACGCGGTTGGGAGAGATACCATCAAAATGTATTAAGATTTACCTTAGCTAGTCAAAAAGATATAAAAATTGTTTCAAGGCTATATTCAGAAACATCCTTTGAGCCATTGGCCCAGTTAGCAATTAGCATTCCAGAGAGAAAATAAAACAATAATAAATCAAGGGGAATAAGAAAAAGTCATTACTAAAAATCAGGAAAAGTGAACAGCATTATTTCTCGTACACTCTCTTTTTCTCGAGTATTCTCTCTTCCACTTCCTCATTCTATAAAATACTAAGGCTGTGTTCGGATGTGCAAGTAATTTTCGGTTTAGGAAAGAAATTTTTTAGGGATTAGGATTTGATATTTGGAATTCCTAAAAAGTTAGGAAAGTATAGGGTAAATATATGATGTATGTTTGGATAACTTAAAGGAGGTTTTGATAATAAGCTATTTTAAAATTATTACCATTTTAAATTTAATTAATTATTTAATTAGTAATTTATTTAAGATAATTTTTAATAATTACTAATTAAATTAGTTTATTTATTTTCATTAACAATTATTAATTAAAATAGTTTATTTATTTTAATTAATAATTAAATTACATTAGTTTCTTTATTTTAATTAATAATTATTTGAACTAGTTTATTTATTTGAATTAATAATTTAATTAAACTTATTGTCATTTTGAATTTAATTAATTATTTTATTTTAATTTAATTAAGATAACTTTTAATAGTTTTAATTAATTATTATTAATTAAAATAGTTTAATTATTTTAACTAATAATTTAATTTAATTAATTTATTTATTTTTAATCAATAATTATTTAAAATAGTTTATTTATTTTAATTAATAATTTAATTGAAATTATTTTCATTTTGAATATAATTAATTATTTAATTTGTAATTTAATTAAGATAACTTTTTAATAATTACTAATTAAATTAGTTTATACATTTTGATTAATTATTATTGTTTAAAATAGTTTAATTGCTTTAATTAATGATTTAATTAAATTAGAGTATTTATTTTAAATCAATAGTTACTTGAATTAGTTTGTTTATTTTAATTAATAATTATATGAATTAGTTTATTTATTTTAATTAATATTTTAATTAATAATTTAATTAAAATTATTGCCATTTTGAATTAAAATAATTATTTAATTCGTAATTTATTTAAGATAATTTTTTAATAATTACTAATTAAATTAATTTATTTATTTTAATTAGTAATTATTAACTAATACATTTTAATTAATAATTATTTGAATTAGTTTATTTATTTTAATCAATAATGATTTGAATTAGTTTACTTATTTTAATTAGTAATTTAATTAATATTATTGTCATTTTGAATTTAATTAATTATTTAATTAGTAATTTATTTAAGATAATTAGTAATTTATTTAAGATAATTAGTAATAATTAGTAATTAAATTAATTAATTAATTTTAATTAGTAATTATTAATTAATATATTTTATTTATTTTAATTA
The DNA here is from genome assembly GCA_024447665.1 of Juncus inflexus. Lineage (NCBI taxonomy): Eukaryota > Viridiplantae > Streptophyta > Magnoliopsida > Poales > Juncaceae > Juncus > Juncus inflexus. Next base: position 12,725,732 of record JAJHPC010000007.1, on the reverse strand, counting down.
ATAATTTAATTAAATTTATTTATTTATTTTAATCAATAACTATTTGAATTAGTTTACTTATTTTAATTAATAATTTAACTAAAATTATTGTCATTTTGAATTTAATTAATTATTTAATTAGTAATTTGTTGAAGATAACTTTTTAATAATTACTAATTGAATTAGTTTATTTCTTTTAATTAATAATTAGTAATTAATAGTTTGTTTATTTAATTAATAATTAAATTAAGTTAATTAATTTATATTAATAAATAATTCTTTGAATTAGTTTATTATTTTAATTAATAATTTAATTAAAATTATCATCATTTTGATTTTAATTAATTATTTAATTAGCAATTTATTTAAGATAACATTTTAATAATTATATAATGTTTCATTATGTTTTAAAATTCTTCCTAAAAGGTTCCTACAAAAAACTTGTCAAAAAGACAAGTTTTCATTTCTTCCAACTTTGTATACAAATTTTCCCTAAATATTCCTAAACCGAACTTCCCTACAAATTCCTAATTTCCATCCAAACAAACAATCCTAAAATTCTCCTAATATTTTCCTAACCTACTTATTCCTTAAGATTTCTTGCACATCCAAACACAGCCTAGGCTAACGCCCCACGTGATGCTGCGGGTATATGCTAATTTGTTATTTCTCAAATTAGTCTATCTAAACATTATCAGGTAAATTGAAAGAAAACATTTGTATATAGATGTGGAGAGTTGAGTTTGATTTAGGCTTCGAGCTCTATAAAGTTAATTATACATATGTTGCTATTTGATATTTTTATACTTATATTTCGTGTGAATATTTTGTCAATAATATATGAACTAAATATGAATTAAGTAATTTACAGTTTTACACACTTTACTCGAAATTTGGATCACTGGTGCAATATTCAATCTAAACAACATAACAAATTGAACTAGAAAATTCAATTCATAATACCATATATACAATCTCCAATTTGCAAAATCCTATCTACAGCCTCTTAGTTATAATAATCAAAATACACCATTGTGTGTGTTACATTTACATTTCTCAAATATTACATTTATTCCTATTACTTTTGTATTTTCAACACTTGTTTTGAATTTCTAATTCTTATGAAATTGCGACTATAGATCCTTTGGTCAAGTTTGAGACATATGTTCCCTTTCTTAGTCCCGCCCTGCTTTTGAATAAAAACCACTGGTATTCTCTTCCTGCACCAAGTTATAATTCATCTGATAATTGATGGGGATATAAATCTGAAAAATACACATTTTGTCGGTTATTATTGTTTTAAGAACTTCAATAAATTATTCATTTAAAAAAAATAAAATAGTTATTTTAGCGTTAATTCATTCTAGAAATAGAATCAATAAACATCTTAATTAAAATAAACCTTTAACTTAATGTATTTCATGTTAAATTATAGGGCATGTTCTTTTTCAAATCACTGAGCTTAATTTAGAATTTAATAAAATATTATATTGTTCAAATAAATTGTGCCACCAACATAAAGAATATGATCACCTGAAATCAAGTCTTTTGGAGAAGCAACTGCAATGCATCAAGCTAATACGGGTCCTGAAATTACAACATATAAAATCATAAATTTTAGAAACCGTAGATTTATAAATTAACCTTGAAATGGGTTCCAGTTATGCAATTTGGTACTTTTGACCAATAATTTACAATTGTTTTGCTTTACTTTTTTTTTTCAATTGCACAATTGAGCAAAATTGAGGTAAATTTGGCGAAAATAGGAATATTGAAAGCTTATTTATACAATTGAGCCTAATTTAGGCCAAATTAGAGATATGGAACTGTGTTTTCAGCTCTTGACCCCCCTCTTTCTCTACTGGCCGAGCTACTTTGTTCTTTCTTTGTAGAATTTTACCAAAGTATACACAATGTGATTGAATTGGGTGTTTTACAATATTTAGGTAGTAAATAACATTTGAAAATAAAGAAATTCATCTGAATTTTACAATGATAAAAGAATAACAGTTTTCAGTCATGATTTGGCTGGAAAATGCCGAAAAAGCCCCTTCAAATGCTGAAATTTGCAGAAATTTGACTAAATATGGTGAAATTAAAACCTGATGGAGCTATTTGAATCACCTAAATCCACGGCGAAGCCTGGACGGCCAAGGAGACGACGTCGCCTCGGGTCAAAGGAGTGGGGGGAGGCGGCGGATTTAGCCGCTGTGAGAAGGAGACATCGCCGGCGACCGATGGTGAGGGTTGAGGCGAGGCGAGGGAGTTTTGTTTCGGGTTGGAATTTGAGAGGAGCGAGCCAGAAAATGGGTGGCGTATTGAATAATTAGAGATCTCCATTTATAATATTCATATTGGTTCATATAGTAACTAAATAGACTAAACCACTCATAACTCTCCACATAACCATTTAAGTCTTGGTTCATATCCACCGTTAAAACACCCCGACCTTATCTTGCCGTCAGATCAAAATCCAACGGTTCATAATTAAAACACTGACGTGGCTTCGTCAAAACGCATTCAAGTCCAAAATATGTATAGGGTATAGACTAGTCTCAGCACGTGCTGTATTTATTGATTCTACTAATTTCTGTATAAAATATGGTCATATTTTAGTTTGGATGATTATATTTTGAAGGAATCCCTATTTTGAATATTGATTCATAGATAATTTGTACTCTTTGATCAGTATGAAATATTTAAAATAAATTATCATTTGAATATAATGATAAATTACTCAAGTAATGATATAATCATCCTTACTTCTAATTATTATTAGGCGAATATATTCACATTTAAACTACAACATAGTATTCGTTTAATGTGATATTACAAAATTGAATATTCTCTAAAATATATTATCATGAAAATATACACTATTATATTAAATGCAAAATAACTTGTAAAAGTTGTACGCTAATTAATAATTAACTCCAATCCCTTATTTTCACCTACTTTTGAGCCTCCTCAAGATATCACATCATCACTTTTATCTCCACCGTTCGATCAATTTTTTTTTGTCAAATCTCAGTCATTCATTTTCTCAAATTTATTGATATTTTATGGTAACATGTTTGTGGTTATTAAAACATAATCATATGATTGGTTGAATTAGTGTTTTATGTTCCATCCCCGATTTAGTGAGAACAGTTGTAAATTTGTTTCTGACCATCAGATCTTAATCAGATAGTTTCAATGAATCATAATTCAAAGTTATGTTCAATTATTAATACCAATAGTTAATGAAGATTTCACTCATTAAAATATAAGTAATTTTTCTTTTCTTCTTTAAAAAATTATAATTCTTAATGAAATATTTTATTTCTCATGTTAAAATCATCAAATATAAATTTGTTGGAATTTTCTCTTTATTTTGAGTTCCATATTGTCATAATTCTAATTTAATTATTTTCTTGCTAAGATATGTGAACAAAGACTATATAAAAGAACAAATAAAAAATGATATGCTAATTAAGTTATACCTTATACCTTATTTTTCATCTCCCTTTAAGCATTCTCAAAAGATCTATCGTGCCGTTAGATCAACTTTTTTCAAATCTTATTATTTCATTTAAATTATTATCATAATATCACAAGGTCAGTTATATTAATATTTCATGTTACATCTCCAATTATGTGAAAACTATCATATAAATTTTTTGTCATTTTCTTTTTATTTTGAGTTACATATTGTTATGGTTGCAAATTTTTTTCCACTAAATATGTGAATATAGACTATATAGATAAAGATGTACAAATATGATATTCTCATTAACTTATATCTAATATCTTATTTTTCATTTTTCTTTGAGCATTCTTAAGAGACATATTGTTAATTTTATCTCGGCTGTTGAATCAAAGTTTTTTGAAATCTTAGTTTTTTATTTAAATTATTACCACAATACCACATGTATCCATAGTTAATGAAAAGTTTTTGAAGCGATCAAGGTGGATTGAAAGTACTGAGATTCATAACCTCTCCATTCTTTGCACCTATAACTAATCTGGTAAGTTGACTCATGTTGCTTATAGCCAAAAATAGTTTTGTGCATTGCTTATTTGTTACATCGTTTAAACACAACGATCTCAGACCCGTCAAATTTATGATATTTTCTGTTAGGTCATCATTTGCCTTAACACCTTTTAGAGTTTGTAAATCCTTTAAATAGCACACACCATTTGGTGCCACCACATTAAAAACGCATAGATGTCTCAGCTTTCTGAGTGTTGTGAGTTCCTTCGGAAGACTAACAACTTTCAAGGAACGTGCATCCAAAACTTGCAAATTTTGTAACCTTCCAATTGCCTTTGGAATTTCTGCAACATCAGTACCTTTTAATCCGAGAAAATGCAGGTTAAACAAATCGAACACTTCTTTGGGTAATTTCTCGAGAGGAACATCTTGTAAATCCAATGCTCGCAGAAGCTTGAAGGATCGTAAAACAAATGATAGTTTATCTAAATTGATGTATTTATTGAACACAACGAATGAGCGGAGAGGAGATATGTCATCAGTTGCTCGTTCAAAATTCTTATTTTGAATAGATAAACGACGCACGTCACCTACGATCACATTAACTAAACTATCACATACCATACAAAATCTTTCCTCTTTTGATTTGGAAAGAGCTAAAGCACGAATTATATCATGCATACTGCATTCCTTCACTCTTCCTGTTAGATTTCTCTCAGTTACTTGTAGCAAGCATCGGGAAACAAGCTCTCCAATATAGTCCTCAGCCAATTCCTCCAAAGTTCTTTTTTCCCTTTTCTCAATGAATCCTTCTCCCACCCACAATCTCACCAATCTGTTTCTTTCAATTATATAATCCTCAGGGAAGATACTACAATATAAAATGCAGTTTTTGAGATAAAAAGGAAGCTCCTCGAAGCTTAAATTTAGAATTTTATTTACATAATCAATATTTGGGTTTTCTGCTAGTTCATGTTCTAGATCTTCATAGACCTTCTTCCATTCCCGTTCATTTTGTTCCTTGCACGCCATTAGACCTGCTAGAGCTAATATAGCAAGTGGTAAACCACGACACCTTTCTACTAGTTTCATGGCCCAGTAACTCAATTCTGGCGGGCATGTTTTACATTCGTTTTTTTCAAAAGCTGTTTTACAAAAGAGATCTAATGAATGATTCATCTGAAGAGGAGTAACCCCAATAATTTGTTGTTCTCGTGTCAGTAAAGCCACTTCACGTATTCTTGTTGTTAAAATAATCCGACCAATTTTGCCATCTGATGAAAGGGCATTCCTAATAGAACGCCACGCATCAACACTCCACACATCGTCCAAGATTATCAAGTATTTTTTACTTTGCAAATACCTTTGGATCTTTTCAACCAAGCTACGATGATCCAAACTATCAATTCTATGGGAGATATTTTCTTTCTCATTTTCTCTTTGAAATTCAAGTAAAATATTTCTCAGCAATTGATCCCTATCCCAAGTTTGAGAAACAGTAATCCATACACAAGCATCAAATGAGTTCTTGACAGCCTTGTATACCTGAGTAACCAGAGTTGTCTTCCCCACTCCACCCATCCCCCAAACCGATATTATTTTTTGCTCTTTTTTATCATCATTCAATAATTCCATTAGCATGTTTTTATTTTCCTCAATCCCAATAACGTCACCTTCCTTAACAAAATGCTCATCATCAGCGCTTCTCCAACTTCCACCAGCTTGTGATGCGGCTCTCGTTACAATGCCACTCATGTCATACCGTTTCCTTCTTTCTTCGATATCCTTAATCCTGGCTTTTATCCGACTAAGCCTTTTAGTTAGTTGATGCCAGGTTTTCACATGCCTTATTTTCTTGATAGTTCTGGTTATAGCACCCTCATTATGCTTCTCATCTAGCTTGTATATAATTCATCTATGATATCTTCAATTTCGAAAGCAACCCCCCTTACTTCCCGGACATAGTTCTTTATGTTCTCGCTTTTTTCTCTAAACCTTTCTGATTCACGTAAGAAACCTTGGATGCTTAGGATCTCTTCCTTAATGTCACTTATCTCATCACGAAACCGACTCAAAGCTGATGCTTCCCCTTTTAGGGCTGAACAAACAATTTTTGTTGCTTCCGTCCCTAAGACAACACCAATTTTTATGAGCAACGAAGCTATAATACCTTCTGCCATTTGGATCCCTCCCTGTTCCAAACCCCAAATCCAAATTCTATATTACTTCTTCCTCTCTTATCCTTGCTCCTATATACATACTAACAATACAAGATCAAACATTTCCTACAGATCGAGGCACCAGAGAACAAATTAGCAAATTGTAACAAAAATGATTTAATACAACTTTTTGGTACAAGTTGTTAACTTTTTCCTTGGTGTTGGTCATATGAAGATATGATTTATGGTACAAACGCAAGAAAAAATACATTTAATACTTTGCTAAAGGGATTTTCCAAATTAAATCAGATCATCACCTTAAGAAGAAGCTTATTCCAGATCCAGACAATCTTAGTCAGAATGTGTAGTTTAGTGAATGAAGAAATCCTAGGGAGAAGAAATTAATACCGTAAATCTTAGTAAAGAACAACATGAGTAAATATACCGTTTGAAAAATGGAAATTAGATAACAGTCAGATCGTACCTCGTCACCTTGCTTTCAGACCAAGAGGAGCAGATAATTCTACTAAGATTTTGCATCAATAATTAGCGCCATATTTTGGAGATTTAGAGTAGAGAAGATAGTCTTTTTTGTGAAAAAATGGTACTAGCAATGCAAGTCAACGTTGTTTAGCACAGTAGAGTTGGTAGAGAATGAAGTAGACTGATGTGCTGAATTTTTGTGAGTGGCCCTTGAAGAAATAAATGACATTTATCACTAACACTTGCAGGAAAAGGGGCTTGCTTGATTTTTCTTTCTTTTTATGCGAATAGCCCGTTAATTATTGCGTAATGATATAAACAAAAAAAATATTAACAGACTTTTAATTCATAATTTCTTATCCCATATGTCATGCACTTTAACAACCAGACTACAAGTCATTAGTAAAATATTAAAAAACCAAAAGAAAAATCACAATCACTAAAGTCCAAATCACATGAGTAGGAAGAAAATCCTAAATACAGTACAGATAACCAATTCAAAAAAAAAAAAAAAAATACAGTACAGATAACACAAGGACCTTAGCTTAGTTACTCAAAAAATATAAAACTGTTTGAAGGCTAAATTCACAAAAACCCTTTGGGCCAGTAACTAGCCAGCCCAGTTTCTCCTGAAGACAGAAAAATAAAACAAAAACTCAAGGAAATAAGAAAAAGAGAGCACTAAATATCAGAAGCAGTGAAACTTCGCATTATTCTGGTACGCTCTCTCCGGAGTATTCTTCCTCTCCAATACTCTCTCTAATCACTTGCTCACTTTACAAGACAAACCCTCGCCGTCGGATCGCCGCCTCCCCAACAATTTCAATCAATCGATATATTTCACTGCTCTTCAAATCCATCAACCAGTTCAAATTCCTCCTCAGTTCATCCAAAATTCACCAATTTCTCACTCCCAAATCCTACTCTCAAACCCATAAAACATACCCATACATATTCATTCCAACCTCTCAATTCCCCTCATACAATCATCACCCAACACTCAAACAATCCACCCAAATCGCTCAGATCCACCTCCAACACAACAAAGTCCACATCTTTAACTATGTCGCAAGACGGGTCCACCGTGGACTCACCGCGCCGTAAAACCGGTCTACTCCGCGACCAAGTCCAGCTCTCCAACCGCAAATCCAATTCCAACCGGTACGAAATCGTACCGATTCCTGATAAGCTCTCCTTCGAAAAAGGTTTTTTTGCGGTGATTCGCGCGTGTCAGTTGCTCGCGCAGAAGAATGATGGGTTGATTATGGTTGGAGTGGCCGGTCCGTCCGGCGCGGGCAAGACTGTTTTTACGGAGAAAATTGTGAATTTTATGCCGAGTGTTGTGGTGATTTCGATGGATAATTATAGCGATGCGAGCAGGATTATCGACGGAAATTTCGACGGTAGGTGAAATTTTGAATTTAATTTATGTTGATAGTGTTGAAAATAGTGTGTGTTAGTAGTTTGTGAGGGTCTGAGATTTATATATGTCAATAGTATTATATTTGAAAAAGTCAATTTTATGATTAGTATTTAATGATATTAAATTGATTTTGTGTTAGTGATTGCTGAAAGTCAAAATTTAATATATATATATTATAATATTAAATTTAATGTAAATTATTTAACAACATTTGGCAGATCCAAGATTAACGGATTACGACATACTACTCGAAAATATAAAAGGCTTAAAAGATGGTAAATCAGTGCAAGTCCCCATTTATGACTTTTAAACAAGCAGCTGATCAGGCTACAGGTCTCACTTTCCTCCCTTTTCCCTAATCACCCCTCTAAATTTCACAATTTCCATTTACACCCTTCAAAAAACCATAATTTAATTTATACAGGAAGGTTGAAGTGTCACGTTTAGTCTCTGTACTGTTGATTTAGTCTTTTTGTCCTTGTACTTTAGAAATTGTGCATGTTTAGTTTTAGCCCCTCACTTAGCGGAAATAGTTAACAATGTTAACTTCTCTTATATTATGACAAGTTTACCCCTTTAGATCTCTGTAAAAATAAAAAATGTTTGTGTTGTTTGTGTAAATGTATTTTTGTTGATGGTTTTGTGTTTGTTTTGTAGCGTTTGGGGAGTTTATAGAGATTATGAGGGCGAATAAAGTCTGATTGATTGGAGAGGGGATTTGAAGGGAAGTTGGGTGGTAATTGAGAGATGAGACTTTAGAATGGTTGGATCTCTTATGTATTATTGATGTTTTTACGAAAATTGTTTATTGGAGGCGCAATAAAGGAAACAATAAGAAATAGAATGGTTGGATCTCTTATGTATTATTGATGTTTGAATTACCTGTATGGATAGTTGGAGCTTGAAGTTATGAAAATGTAATATTTTC